>VXBB01022066.1:59240-85539 GCA_013399915.1 Illadopsis cleaveri | reverse complement strand
CCAGGGGAGCTGAGGCATCGATGCAGGAACATTTCCCAGGGATGTGGGGCCTCAGGTGTGCTTTGCTCACCCTGCAATGAACACAGGGGTGCAGAGCAAGGCAGGTTTGTTGTTCCGCACCTACTGATGCTGCCAGGCTATAAATAGGATAAACCAGAACTGGCTGAAAGATTTCTGGAAACCCACTTAAAAATCTGAGCCACCTTTGTTTTATTTTGGGTTTCCATCCCTAAATAAACAAAGGTTCACGGGATGTGCACAATCTGCAGCGCTGCCTCAATCAGCCTTCTGCATTTGCATCTTTTCCTTTCAACTTCTCAGGTACATTTTTATCCAGAGGAAAAAAAAAAAAATCAATGTTACTTTCATTCTCCTTAAGCCCATTTTTGTACTTTTCCGTGACAAATTATTCCTTTAATTTGGAGTCTGGGAAAGAGACTGAAAAGCTTTTTTTTTTCTAAAAGCTGAAACCTCATTGTCAAAGTCAAATGAAATCATCCAGCTTTGCAAATCTGGAGTTTTTTTGTGAGGATAAACCTCTAAAGGAATCGTGGTGGAGCTGTTGTTCAGAGCCAGTGCAGTGATGGGAAGGAGCCTGCCACTGACAGAGCCAAGCAGAGATAATTTAACACACATCTCTCTTTATTCTTGCTCTTTGAAATGGCCTGGTCTCTATAGCAGCACCGCTGTGGATAAATATTGCCTTTGTTTCCTTTCCCTCTGGAGGTAAATTTACTTTTCCTACTTCAGATAGCAACTCTCATCCTGTTCATCTCAGACTCTGCCTCCCCTGTGGGCCAAACTCACCCTGCAGTGAACACCCCACAGGAAGTTTGGACAGGAAAATATTGGATTAAGAAACATTAAAGCAAAACTAAATATGTTGTTGTTATTATTATTATTATTATTATTATTATTATTATTATTATTATTATTATTATTATTATCTTTAACCAGAAAGTGTTACAGGCCTAATAAAATCAAAATCTGTGAAAGAATCAGCCAGAATCAGCCCCAGCTGCTCTGAACTTGGGCAGAATGTGGTCCAGCATTCTTCCCTCCAGGTGTGTTTGTAACTCCCCCGCCTTAGCCCCAAGCTGGAAGGGACATTCTGCAGAATTTGGGCCTTTTGACATTGTACAGCCCAGCTGCAGCTCCTCCTGCCCCCAGAAATCACATTTCCAGAGCAGCTCTCGTGCTCAGGCTCATCTGGAACCCCGAGAAGTTCCTGAGAGAGGCGAAGATCCAAGGAATCCTGCTCCAGGCACGTCTCTGCCCAGCCAGTGCAGGGAGTGCTGCTAAGGATGGTGGAATTGTGCTGTTCCCACCCTCTCCTGGGGCAGCAGGAGCAGGGACACCCCTGGAGCTGCCTGGCCATGGATTCTCTCAGCTCCAGACTCCAGGTGGAGTTTCCTGTCTCCTCCTGGCTCCATGGATCATCCCTCTGGCATCCTGCCACCTTTGTCATCGCTGATTATAATTTCAGCTTGATGAAAAACTTGTTCTGAGTCATGGCAGGGAGGAACTGGATCATTCATTTATTTATCCCTGCCAACCTTCGGGCTCAGGGTGCAGGGAGAGAGGGTTCAGAGAGGGACAAACAGAACAGATCTCTCCTGCTGGGAGATCCACATGTGCCAGAGTGTCTTCATTTTATTGTGCAAAAAGTGTAAACAATGAGGAGATCTACATTCAAGGGGAGTGCAGGTAACTCTGGGGTGGGTCTGTTGAAATCAACTTTATTTACTGGAAGGGATTTTCAGGAGGGATTAGGAATTGGTTAAAAATGCAATAAACTCTGCTCAGGGCAGCACCTTGGGAAGCTGGGCTAGAGGAGAGCAGTAAGAAATCTTCCATGGGAGCACTCCCAGGGAGCCCAGCACAGCTTCCTCTGGAATATCAGCAGGAGCTGGAACTATCCAGGCAGCACGGAAAAAACTGGGAAGCTTTTCTGTAGCCTTGGTTTCGTGCCTGAAATTTTTCTGAAATTCTTTTCCCAGGGAATTTTCTGTAAACAGGAGAAATGTTTTTGTAACTGTACCTTTGTTATTCATTCCTTTCCCTAGGAGGGACTTCTCCTTGCTGTCCCTCTGCTCTGAGCAATGTGAGTGAAGAGGTTTGTCTTTGTGTCACCAATCCAATTGGTCTGTGTAGAATAGTATAAAAGGGAGACACATCCCAAAAATAAAGGAGTCATTTTCAGCCTTCTGAAATCAGAGTCTGTGTCGTTGTGGTGTAAAACAGCATCACTTTTCCTGCCCCAAACAGCAGGAATTAGCATTTGTGGCAGAATGCTGCAGGATTTCAGCATCACTGGAGGGTTCATGTCCAGGCCTGGCAGCAGCAGGTGGGATGGGCTGTGAGAAGGAATTCTGCTCTCAGGGCTGCAAATCCCCGTGCAGACAAAACCATTGCATTGAGGAATAGCTGTGGCTCACAGCAGGACACAGAAGCATTTTCCAGGAATTAGAGAAGTTATCCATTGACTGAGAACGGCGTCATGCTCTGAGTGCAGCAATAATTACTGCTGCCCACAATGCAGCCACGGAGAAGTTTTTAACAAGTCATTAAGTGGCGGCTTTCAGAGGGAGCTAATTGGATGTCTGCAGGTCAGTGCCTAAGTACTTCTACTTCCAGCGCGAGAGGAGAAGAGCGGCTGTAATTTCTGTAATTAAAACTGAACCGGTGTGTGCTCCACGCCCCCGACAGAGCCCGGCCCAGTCCAGCCCAGCCCTGGGAGCACAACGGCTGTGACACTGACTCTGTCCCTGTGTCCCTGTCCTTATCCATGTCCCTGTCCATGTCTCTGTGTCCCTTTCCCTGTCCCAGTCCCATTGCTGTCCCTATCCCTGTCCCATCCCTGTCCCTGCCCCTGTCCCATCCCTGTCCCTGCCCCTGTCCCATCCCTGTCCCCTGCCCCTGTCCCATCCNGTCCCATTCCTGTCCCTGTCCCATCCCTGTCCCTGCCCCGTCCCATCCCTGTCCCCTGTCCCTTTCCCTGTCCCTGTGTCCCTGTCCCCGTCCTTGTCCCACTGAGCTCCCAGCACAGACCCTCAGCCCCCCAAATGTGGCACAACCAATCCCTGCTGTGGCCCCAGGCAGGGCAGGAGGGGAAGGGATCTGTGCTGGACAGAGGGGATGGGCAAAGGGGCAGGAGGGGAAGGGGTCTGTGCTGGACAGAGGGATGGGCAAAGGGGCAGGAGGGGAAGGGATCTGTGCTGGACAGAGGGATGGGCAAAGGGGCAGGAGGGGAAGGGGTCTGTGCTGGACAGAGGGAACAGCTCAGGCTGTCAGGGCAGCCCTCTGCAGCCCCTCTGTACACTGATGATTTATTAATTACCAGATCCCCGTACACTGGGTGATTTATTAATTACAGACCCCCATTAGCCTCCCCCAGTGAGGCTGGAGCATTCCAGACCCCACAGCTCAAAGTGCCCTGGCTGCCCCTGGCTCTGAGCACAGACAGAGCCCTCATGCTGCCCTGCAGTGCTTGTCCTCCTAGAAACACAACCAGGATTTACACCAGAGCCTGCAGGAGAGCTGGGTCTGACCAGTCCATCAGCCCTGGGTGTTCTTGTGTTTTCCTTGGCAGGTGAGTTTAACAAAATGCCAGAGATGAGAAATAACAAAGTTCAGCTTGCCTTTGCTGGACAAAATCAGCTCCAGTCTGACTGCACCGTGTTCCAACAGCAAATAGCTCAGAAAGGGACCCTTCACCTGCTGCTTGTCCTGCCAGAGCTGTGCTGGCCCGTGGAATCCTTACAGAAACACCAGGGCAGCCTGAGCTGGTTCATTCCATTTCCTCCTGGTTCTGTCTGTGGTGGTGGAGAGGGCAATGCTGACGTGACTGCTCCAACTTTCTGAGGTACCAGGGGCTGTAAACCCACAAACCAGGAGGAATGAGACTGAAAAACAAACGCAGACAGAATTCAGCACAAAACACCCCAAAGTATATCCATAAAAACAGCTGCCTGAATTAATTATTAAGGTAATTTCATACACTCTGCACTACAAATTGCAAAACTACCTAAGTGACTCCCAGATATCCCCAGTGAAGCTCTTCTGAAAATCCCTCACTGTAATTATGTTCTGTTCTGCATCTCCTGGCCATGAAACCCTCTCCAGGAGAGGACAGGTCAGTCACTCACTGAAAGGCAGGAGATGGCATCTCTCCCCCACGCACTGTGCTGCTGCTCCAGTGCCCATTTTCCAATTAAACGGGGCCAGTTTATCTTCCTGTCTGACAGAAAAAGAGTAGCAGCCAAGAAGTCATTAATATCTTTTTATCAGAGCACTGCTAAGCTGAGATTTGATCAGCAAAGCAATCAGACCTCGTTACAGCTATGACATGGCACTGCAGGGATCATTTAAGGACTGGAAACACAGAGATTTTTCTTGTATTTGTATCAAATCAAATAAACCTTTACCTTTTGTTGCCCTGGAATGCCTGCAGATGCAGAGGAGCAGAGTGACCTCAGAGTGCATTTGTTCCTGCAGAGGAACCACCCACTTGTGAGTTATTTCAACAGGTTTGTCAAGGCAGTGCTGGTTTCTGTCTTTTATGGTCCCCTGTGTTTGCTGTGCCCAGCCAGAGCTGGGGCACACAAATGGGAAATTCCTCTGTGTTTGCTGTGCCCAGCCAGAGCTGGGGCACACAAATGGGAAATTCCTCTGTGTTTGCTGTGCCCAGCCAGAGCTCGGGCACACAAATGGGAAATTCCTCTGTGTTTGCTGTGCCCAGCCAGAGCTGGGGCACACAAATGGGAAATTCCTGTGCCAAGGGCCCCAGAGGCCTCCCCTGGGCTTTGGGGCTGTAATTCCAGTGAGGGCTCTGCTCCACACTGAGTTCTCACACCTCCCACCCAGCCTGGGAGCTCTCCCAGGGCCCATTCCAGCAGTTCCTCTCCAGAGGATTCCCTTTCCAAGGGAAGCTCTCCAGCAGTGAACACGTGCAGGGTTTTGCTGTTGCAAATGTTCTGGTTTGCAGACACAACAAATGACAGAGGGAAATTCAGCCCAGGCTGAGCAGGAATTTCCCCGGTGCCCAGAGGGACTCAGATCTCCCTGTCCCATCTCTCCACTGCCTGATTTGCAGAAATAATGAGACAGAAACCGTTTCAATTCTCCTGCACCCCCCCCAGCATTTAGGAACAGCAATTACAGGAGTCGTGCATGACGGCTTTTGCCTAATAAATTTTTTCCTTCATACTGTCAAAATCATTTCAAAAGCTGCAACACAAAATATAGTTTCGTGTGAATCAAAAGTGTTATGACTGGGATAATTATTTCCCATCCACTGAATGTATCAGCAGTATTAAAAATTGACTGAGACAGAGACAGAGATGTAATGGAAGTTGATCTCCTCTTACCTGTGTTTCTGAACAGAAATAAATGACTGAAAATGGTGTGCCAGGTGACATCTGACAGTTTGAGTGATCTGTCCCCAGGGAACCAGCAGATGTAAGCTGGAATTCAGGCCCCTCCTGCCCCTGCAGTGTTTCAGAGCACAGGTTCTGTCAGTTCTGACCCCAGGCAGATGCAGTGATGCAGAATTTAGGAGCATTGCCCATTCTCACTCACACAGCTGAACCATGCTGCTGCTGGAGCACATCTTGGGGAGGCATTTCTCAGATCCTTGCAAGGCTCCTTCAGTGCAGAAATCTGAAAAAAAACCCATATTGTGTTTTTGGAATCCTGTCAGAGCCATGATAAATAATCCACTGGTGCTGATAGTTCCAATGCAGAACTTCCCTGCAACTCATCTCAGCCCCAGCACCTCCCTCTCCTGTAAACACTTTCCACTGCTCTTGTTGATACAGGATATAAATTAGTTATTTAAACACACTCGAAGGTCTGCATTTTACCAAACATTCTGGAATATAAACACTTCTAAAGCTGGTTCCTGGTTACGTGGCACAGTTACAATGTCACTCCTCAGGTGCAAAGGAACCCAAAGGGACAAGGATCATCTGCAGACACAAATTCTGCTGCTCATCCTTTGCTGGGGAGTTAATGACACGTTCAGATGAGGCAGGAGCTGTGCTAAGCACACAGATATATCCATGCAGAGGTTCTCTCCTCACTCACACAGCCCCAGGATTGCCCAGGGCTGGATGCAGCCTGGCTTGGAGCAGAGGCTGCACAGCCAAGCACTCGAGATCTCCCTGAGGAGGAGAAGCTGCACAGCTGAAACCAACACACCCTCACCTCTCCACTTGTTCAAATTAAAGAGTTTTCTGCCCAATTGTACACCTGACTTCTCTCTGTTTTCCAGCTCATTTCCTGCTCGTTTCCCAGTCTCTTTGCAGAGTGAGAGTTTGTGTTTGTGTCACAGCTGGCCTCTCCTGCTCAGACACTCTCCAGCAGTCCCCAGGGGCAAGCACACACCAGCCAGGGGAGGATCCAGGACATTTCCCAGGGAGGATCCAGGACATCTCCCAGGGAGGTTCCAGAACATCTCCCAGGGGAGGATCCAGGACATCTCCCAGGGATGATCCAGAACATCTCCCAGGGATGATCCAGAACATCTCCCTGGGGATCTGCAGAGGGAACCTGGGGGAGGTTGGCAGCACGAGGCACTGGAGTAAAACCTCAAGGGTTTGTAAGTTAATTTTAGTTGCATGGGGCACCTTGCAGACACGAGCACACCGTCCCCAGAGCTGTGGATGGAGGAGGGATGTGTTACTCCTCGCTCCTCCAGGGCCACCAACACCACACAGACGTGCAGGAGCTCCCCAGGAGCTCTCCTGGGTGATTTGCAGCAAGGACAAACAGAAGCAGAATGGGAGAAGAGCCTGGTGCTGCCCTGCACAAACACAAAACTCCCAGCAAACTGTCCAAGGAATGAGGCTAAAGGAAAGCTTTGCTGCAAAGAAAAACACCCGAGGAGCTGTTTAATGATTAAAGGTGAGAGTAAGAGACCTAAATGTAATCCCCTGCCTGCTGCAGACCTTCTGGGATCTAATCCAGGTGATGCAGGTGGGATCCTGCTGAGCAGGAGTGAACAGCAGTGCCAGGATTCTGTAAAATGTCTGACGGTGAATGGAGCCTGAGGCACCCGTGGAGACACAGTTCATCCATGGTGGGCAACCACATCTGCCCCAAAGCACCTCAGCTGCAATAAAGGGCCCACCAGGGGATTAAAGTCATGTTTACCTCAGCCAGGGCAGGTGAGGAAACCTTGAGCATTCCTTGGCACCAAACCCAAACACAGCAGAACCTGCTCCATGTGCTCCAGGGGAGCTGCACTGAGAGCTCTGAGACCCACCTGGGACAGCAGCTCTGAGGATTTGGGGCAATTCCTGGTGGCTGGCAGAGCCCTCCCTGCCCTGGGCACTGCAGGAGCCCAGGAGTGGGGCAGGGACAGGTTCCAGGCAGGGACAGGTCCCCAGGAATGGGGCAGGGACAGGTCCCAGGCAGGGACAGGTCCCCAAGCAGAGACAGGTCCCAGGCAGTGACAGGTCCCCAGGCAGGGACAGATCCCAGGCAGGGCTGGCAGAGCTGTCCCTCATGGCCTGCAGGCATGAAGGGCTCAGCTGGGGGCTGATCCCAGTGGCAGGAGGGAGTGCAGGGTGAGGGGAGCGTGGAAATGGGCTTTGGGGGGCCCAGCCCTGCTCCTGCAGCCCTGTGAGATGATCCCTTGGCATCTCTGAGTCCCAGCACGTGGTGAATTGCTGGTTTAACTGGGTGATTTGTAACAAACCTCAGGGACAGCTCTGGAAGCTCTATCCCAGGAAGGGGCACTCCAGAGGCACTGCCCTGAGAGTAATGGAGCTGTTCATGAGAAAAGACAAGAGAAACAAGCAACAAAAATGCCTGCACAGGCCATAAATCAGCAAAGAACTGTATCACCATGCAGAGACAGGAGAATTGGGTCCCCTTGCAGGAAATGTGCTCACCTTGAGGGGCCAGAGCTGCCCTCAGTGCAGTCTCCTTGATCTCAGGGGAGCTGGGGATGGCAGCAATATTGCAAACTGCAATTTCCACCCACCCCAAATGGTCCAGCCTGGCCCAGCCCTCAGGAGGGCTCCAGCCCAGCTCCTGCACAGGCAGGGTTGGTTGGGGGAGCAGACTTGCCTGCTCAGGGCTCAACCCAGTGGGCTTTAAAAGCCTTCAAAAGCTTTTTTTTTTTTTTTTTTTTTTTTTTTTTTTTTTTTTTTTTTTTTTTTTTTTTTTTTTTGAAGCCACCAGGAGCCCCCCAAGGCATCTCTTCTCCAGGCTGCACAAGTGCAGTCCCCAGTGTCCCAGCAGAGCTCCATGCCCTGACCATCCTGGTGCCCTCTGAACACTCCAGCCTGGGGATGTTCTCCTGCCCTGAATGCAGTTCTTTAGAAGAAACCAATTCAGCCTCCTGATTTGTCTGGGAGGGGAGAGGTGAGAGGTGCTGTGAGTTGAAATTCCTTGTTTTGCTGGCAGCACTGCTCCTGAGTGCAGAATGATGCTGGAATTATCTTTAAAAGCCAGGGAAACTGATAGAACAGGATTTCAATGTCAGCAATCAAAGGAACAGAAGGAAAAGCAGCCACAGGCTATAAAAGCAATGAAAGTGGGATTAAAATTTTTCTCTGCAGCACTGCCAGTTCCTCAAGGAGCACGAAGTAGTTGATTGACTCTGGGAATCCTTGGCCAGTCCTCCACGCACAGCTGAGCACTGCAGAAAACCTGCTGGGGCACTCCTGGGCACCCTCAGGGGCAGGGACACCTCTGGGACCCCCAGGAATTCTGTGCTCAGAGGGATGTGGGTGAGACAGGCCTGAAGAGGGAACACCCCCATTTGCTAGAACAGATTTAATATTGGCCCCATCCGTGACCTCACAGCCACTGCTCACACTGATGTCCACAAAGTCCTGGACCCCACCTGAACCTGAGAGCCCAGAGGAGGGGGGAGTCCTTCAGTGGGTACCCAGCAAATTGCAGTGTTAATTATCACATTAACCCTGAGCACCATAATAACCATTTTCAGTCATTACTGCTCAAAACTGGGCTTGAAAACTGTCTCCATGAAATGGAGAGTTCTGCTCCTGCCTCCAGATGGAAATGGGATCCTGATCCAAACAGCACAGTCAGGGATGAGTTATTAAATAGCAGGAAAACTCTGCATTAATGACATGGGGTGGCAGTGAGTTGTCCTTTTGTGCCTCCTCCTTTAGCATGGCTGTGACTCCATGGGCAACCAGAACTCACAGAAACAGCGGCTGGAAGTGGAGGTTGATGGAAATGTCCCGTGCCCCAGGCATGGCCACAGCCAGTCCTGACAGCTCTCCATCCAATCTTTTCTTTAAGTCTCCACTGAACAGATTTACAACCTCCCGAGGTTCCAGCCACTCTCCAGCTACTCACTGGGTAATGGTTTTGTCTGGTTTGATTGTTTTTTTCCCTGATATCTAAAGTAATCTCCCTAATTGCGCTTCAGCAAATTGCTCTTTGTCCCATCGTTTGTGGTCACAGGACAAGTGTTTACTGTCATCTTTGCAAATGTGTTTATACATCTGAAGGCAGTTGCTGAGTCCTTACATTGTGTTTTCTTTTCCAGCTCAAATAATGAATTCCAGCCTTCCCCGCAGCTTCCATTTCCCAGCCTCTCGCAGTTGTGGTTGCTGTTCTCCTCCCTGCTCTGCCCCCATCCCTCTGTGAGGGTGAGTGCGGTGCCCGAGAGCGGGCAGGGCGCTCCGGCCGAGCCCGGCCAGCGCCAAACGGAGCAGAAATGAGAAATGCCGCCCTCTGATGTCTCCGGGCTGCTCCTCCTGCTCTGCAGCACTGCCCGGGCTCCGAGCGCCACAGCCCCGAGTCTGCTCCGCGGTGTTCGTGCCTCACCGCGCTCCTTTGGCGCTGATATTCCCCCTTTGTGGCGCACCACATCATTTTTATGTCCCCCAGCTTCAGTGTGTTGAGGTCAGACATGCTCAGGGTCGTTTGAAGTCTGAGCCTCGCAGGAATCACTGCACATGTTAAAATGCCCTGCATTGTAATACACCGACCAAAGCTGTTCCCAGATTACTCCCTGCCAGACCCTGCTTCATGTGTCCTTCCTCTCCCACAGCACAAACTTTCAGAATACAGATTTTGTTAGCAAGATTATCACAGACTATTGTCCAAAAGCCAAAACCCTCGTGCCTGTCACTGTGGCCAGCAAAACCAGTCACCTCCCTGCAGCTGCCACAGGCTGAGAGCCTGCTCAGAAACCTTCCCAAAGTCAAACCAAAAGCCTGTGCAGGATCAGGGAAAAGCAGCCCAAGCTGCCAGCCCCAGTCACTGCCAGCCCTCCTCACAACTGCTGCTCAGCAGCTCCGGCTGAGGAATATCAGCACGGCAATTCCTGTGTGCCCACACAACCCTGAACCACAATCCGATTTCGTTTCGGGGGAAAAAAGAGATGTTTTGCTAAAATTACCATAGTAGAGATTTTTCCTTTGTATTACCATAGCAACAAAGGGCTTGGCTTGAAGCGAGACCCCGGGTGAAGGGCACAGTGCCCGCGGGAACACACAGCCCTTGTCCCCGGGAGGTGACTGTCCCCATCCCGCAGGAAATCTCCTCCAAGAGCAGCGCCTCGGCAGGGGAGGGAAATCAGAGCCCAAATCTCTGCACGCACCGGGGGACAGCAGCTCACGGGATGGGAGCGTTCACTCCAGAGTCCGGGACAGAGCCTGGGCTGCTGGTGACTCCTTAACCCTGGCCCCGAGATTCGGCTTTCGAACGGAGATGACATCCACACAGAGTAACTTCCAGCCAGATGTCAAACAAATGTCACTAAAAAGCAGAGCTGGGCAACATTCTCCAAGTCTGGGACACTGACCCAGAGTGCCGATTGGTGCCAGCGTGCCCCGGGAGCAGAGCACGGGTGGGCTCTCCTGGAGCCTCTGCTCAGAGCGGGGACAGAGCTGGGATGGGATTTGTGCTTTCATGGGCACTTGTGATCCCATTTCTGCAGCCCAAGAGCCGCGGTGCCCCCGGCAGGGGCATGGCAGGGGCAGCAGCATCTCCCCGCGGCCGCGGCAGCCCGGGATGCCACCTGTGCGCTGCGGGCAGGGCTGCGGGCGGCCCCCGGGCCCGGCTCCGCTCCTCCTCGGCTCCGGGAGCTCCTCCTCCTCCTCCTCCTGCCGCTGCTCCTNTCGTGCCCTGCCCCGGCCCCGCCGCGGAGGAGGCTGACGGCTCATCCAGGCTCATCCAGGCTCCGCTTCGCTCTGCTCGGGCTTCCCCCGGCCGGCTCTGCCGCTGCCCGCGTCCTGGGGCTGCACGGCGCAGGATGGAGGCTCGCCTTCCCAATTTCTTCCGCCTTGCCTAATCCGAAGGTCCTTTATAGCTTTCGTTTTTAAATGATTAAGGGATGTCTTTTGTGTTGGTGTGTTTTCTGACTTCTGCTCGTTGGTGACTGACAGACACATGAAGGGAACTGTTCTTGATAGGCAATGTCTTTCCGGTAGAATTTTTTTTTCATTGGAAAAGACTTGGGGAGGGGGTGAGGACAGGACAAGCATGAAAGAACTCTTCCATGACTGCATATCTTCATTTTGGTAGCAAAATATTTATCAGTACAAGTAAATGTCAGATCCTTTACTTTTTAAAACTATGTTTAAGAGATTGCTATGGGTGTGACTTGCTAAGATTTGTTGACATAAATATGTTTCACAGCAGGAGAGTAACTGCAGTTATTAATCCTAATGTATTTCAGAACATTCTCCTGGGGATGTAAGTTATCTGCAAAGTTATTTCACTTCTGATTATTATCAGTAGAATAAGGCTCAGCTTTATAAAACCAAACAGTGAGTAACGTTTGACAGAATTCTGTTTGTAGGTTGTCGTAAGATGCCACAACTGTCCAGCTCAGGGAGAGCAGGATGGAGATAGAGCTTTTTTTTTCTGCTTATCTGCTTTTCAGGAGAGTTTTACTTCATGTTATACATTGACCTTTCTAAGTTTTACTTTGATTTGGCTGGAAGTTCACTTTTGCAAGCAGAGTTGAAGTTTGAGATGTGTTCTTGGGCTGTAAAGAGCTGCAGGAGAAGGGCTGGAAGTGTGGCAGGAGGTACCTGGCAGTGAGGCACAGCACGGAAATCCTGTGCCAGGAGAGTGCTGAGTGTGGCACTGCCTGGAAATGCTGCCTGCTTAACTAAGGAAAGACTAAAGGAGGAGGGATCATTAAATTGTTTCTTACTGAATTCTTTCCAAAAAATCACTGTATTCTTAATCAACCTGCACTGAAATCTGAAACTTTTTTAATGGTTTTTTTAAACTTAATTTACAAATGGTAACAAGCAACAAAGATGAGTTGCAGGCACTGGAATTGACAGAAGAGACCAGGGGGGAGTTCTGCATCTTCTTTGCAGGCTTGTTATCATCCAGGCACAACTTTGAATTGTCTGCACCATGGAGCAGGACTCCTTGCAGGAGCTCTGATTACATCAGAGATGCACTGCAGAATTCAAAATACTGCAGAGGACACTGGGGGGGGAACGACACTAGCAGTGGAATTTTATCATGTTTCTCATGAGTTCTATTTCTTTCCCTCAGAAGGGCATCTTTAATAATTCTTTTCCCATTGCCGTGGAGTCTGGCATCCTTCCTGAATTTTGGCTGCAAGTAAGGGCAGTACGGATTTCTAATTTGATTTCTTCACCAGACATAATGGATGTCATCTTGTGCAGGACAGATTTTTGAAAATATGTCCTCTCTGACTTCCCATGCACAATCCACCCTTGGAGTCACCCAGAGCCTTTGCCCTGGGCTGGTTACTCTATGTTACTGCAGGTTCTAAAAGCCAGAGCAATTCCCAGGGTGGATAATGTAGCAAGAGACAGCTCCTGCCCCAGTAAGTTCACAAACATGAGAGCAAGGACGCTCAGAGAGAAGGGATTTGCCCAAGAGGAGAGCACACGGTCAGCAGGGGAAGCTGAGCTGGGCTGCAGTGAGCCCCAGGCATTCCAGGAATGCTGCTCAGACCTCAGGCCAGGAGGGCTGTGACCACTGGGCCTGGCTTAGCCAGAGCAGAGCAAAAGATTTTTATTGTTACAGCAGATCCCTGAAGTTCATCTTGTTTAATTGCTGGGAAGGTTGGGGCTCTGGGCTGATGTGTTTGTCTGACCTTAGATTGCAGCCTGTTGCCTTTTCTCCTGAAGGCATTTCTTACCAGCTGTCCCCAGTCCCATCAGGCTGCAAGGGAAGAACAGAGCAGCTTGCTTGGGCTCTAAGCTCAATAGCAAGGAGTCCTTCCATTAATGAGACCTCTCTCATCCTAAAGCAACACTGACCATCACTCTGTCCAGGCACCCTCAGAAGGAACAGAAGAAACACACAGAGAAAGGCACTGGTTTATTTTTCTCCTCTCTCCCTTCCTCCAAGTCAGGCCACGTTTATTATTGTCCTTTATCTCCTCCTACTCTTCCCCTGTAGATATGATGCTGCGTGTATCTGAGGCAAAGAACATGAAAATAGCCCATGTGGAGCATCAGATCCTACGTGGGATTTGTAGGCTTGCCAGCTCTGGTGATGGCAAGGCAAGGAGCAACCTTTTCTAAGTGCAGGCACTCAGTGTGGCACACAGGGGATCCATTTGTCCAATTTATTGTCTCACACAGGTCGAGGAGCTGGCAGAGAGGAAAGAAATCCCTTTCTCTTTGCTCTGCTCTTTCACAGTTGCTGCCTCAGGGTTTCAGTGTGTGTCTGACACACGCAGAACATTTACATTTCCCTCTCTCCATTTCTTCCCATCGTGTCAACAGTGGATGTGCTGGGAGATCAAACCAGTGACAGAGATGAGCTGCCTCCTCATTTTTCCTGGCTGAGATTCAGAGGATAAGTTGTTGCTAACCAACATCATCTGGTATTACAGAAGGGAAAATGGTTAACAGCTCCCACTTATCCATATCTTATATCAGTCACAATCTTCATTCTGTTTGGACCAGCCTGCCTTAGACATGGCTGAGGCAGAAGGGAAAAGGCATTTTTAAATAAAGCAGCAGTTGGTCTGAGAGATGAAGCCCTACACAAACATCCATCAGGCAGCCCTGGTTTCCAAATCAGACCTACATCTTGCACTCCACTGGCATTTCCTCTGCCCATCCATGGCAGGGGCTGGGACAAAATGAGCTTTAAAGTCCCTTCCAACCCAAACCGTTCTGGGCTTCTGTACGAGTGAGGAGTCAGGAAATCACACTCCACCCAAAGCTGACCTGTTTGTGAGTGTGCACAGTGACCTGTTTGTGAGTGTGCACAGAGCTGCTCTGTTCAGCCCAAACCCTCCAGGAAGTTGAGGAGCAGGACTGAGAGAGGTTTGAATTGAAGCATTGTAAGTGCCCTTGCAGCAAGGAGAGCTCCTAAACCGAGGTGCAGCTGTGTCCTTTGGGCCCTTTGCTGTTGTGTAACGGTGGGTTTTTCCTCTCTAATAGGTATGTACCACTCCTGGTGTGGTTTATAAACCCAGCTTCTGAAAAGGAGGGTTCTGTGGCTCAGCAAGTGGCCCTGGCAGGGGGTGTATCCCTGGGGTGCACATCCAAGGGGAGGTAAGTGCAGCCAGGAGAACAAAAATCGATGGCTACTGAAGCCAATCAACTGGAATATTTATTCCTTTCCTGTGAATCCGAGGCTAGAAAGCCAAAATACTGGTGCATATTTTATGTCTCTATATTGTAAAATCTCCTAAATAAATAAATACTCTTATGAAGTGAAACTCAGGGACTCCATGCACTAAACTGACTGTGCACAGAGAAGGTCTTGGAGCAGTCTTGAAGCTGCACAACCTCCTGTGGAGGAGCAGAATCCAGGCTGACTCTAAGTGCAGTGAATTAGGGAGGCCAGAAGTTTGAACTTCTCCAGCTCCTGTGTTTGATACCCAGCTGAGCTCTGCTCACTTCACTCCCTGGACTTTACACCAGCATTGCATGAGCCGAATTTGAATGGGATTTTCCAAGTTGTCATTAGAAATTTTGGGGTTCTCATAGTCAGAGGTAAAGGCAGCTTGGCTCAGAACACTGTAGGAACAAAGCCCTACTACTGCATGTAGGGTGTCAGTGATAACTGAAACCACATTCCAAGGTTTGCAGGGAAATCCTGTATTTCTTTGCAATCTTTGGAAAATGAGGCCATTAAAATGGAGTGGCCATGTCATTAATTGTGTATAAACTCTATACAAATGTTTGTGTGATCACCAACACAAGTGAGCTTTTTTCCCCCAAATTGGTTCCAGATGGCCTTTTAGAAATTAGTCTTGTACTAATTGCTTTTGAGAAGTGTGTATTTTATTTTAGACGTGCGTGAATTACAACATAATTGACTTCTGATTCTTTCTGTATTTTTCATGGGTACTAAAATACTCAAAAGTTTCATGAGTAGTACTTAAAAAAATTATACAATTTCATTTTCTACAAAAAACACTTGAGTTCTGTGTCCTAATGTGATACTGTCATACATTTTTATACCTCCACTCTGAAGCAGAAACATCCTGCCACATGGAGGAATTATTCCTGGTTTCCCTCTTTATCTACTGGGAACAGAGACCTCTGTCTCTGAGACAGGAGAAGCCTGCAGTGTGACAAAAATGCCAGGCAGAGCTGTGACCTGAGCACAGCCCTCAGTACGGGGTCAGTGCTGCCCAGCTGGACAACCCCAGCCTGCCCACAAAGGTCTTCTCACCACGCTCAGCCACTGCTCTTTTCTTTCCCATTGTTCTTACCATCCATAAATGCTTTTGAGCTGCAACCACTCCATTTGTTCACAACCTGAAAGCAGCCTGCCATTTCCTCACCCCTCGTGTCTGTTTTCTGTTCCAGAAGACACTTGCAGCAGCAGCAGCGAAGGGATGCAAAGTTGTCTTCCAAGATGACTCTGATGCCTGGAGAAAATTCCGACTATGACTACAGTGCCCTGAGCTGTACTTCAGATGCTTCCTTCAACCACACGTTCTTTCCAGAATCCGAAACCCTCAAGGGAGTGTTCTACCAAAGAGCCAGGCTAATCCACCCTCAGGAGGATCTCCTCAAAGGCTTCCACCCCGACGACCGCAAGCGTCACATCATCATCAACGTGGGGGGCATCAAGTACCTGCTCCCCTGGACCACGCTGGACGAGTTCCCCCTGACACGTTTGGGACAGCTCAAGTTCTGCACCAATTTTGACGACATTCTGAACATCTGTGACGACTACGACGTGACGTGCAATGAATTCTTCTTCGACCGCAACCCGGGGGCGTTCAGGACAATCCTGACCTTCCTGCGGGTGGGCAAACTCCGGCTCCTGCGGGAGATGTGCGCCCTGTCCTTCCAGGAGGAGCTGCTCTACTGGGGCATTGAGGAAGACAACTTGGACTGGTGTTGTAAAAGGAGGTACCTGCAAAAAATGGAGGAGCTGACAGAGATTAATGAACGGGAGGATGACCTCCTAGAAAATGAAACAACAGGTGAAACAGTAGAGGAGACAAAAATCGGTTTGTGCATGAAAAAGTTGCAAGACATGGTGGAAAGGCCCCAGTCTGGCCTTCCTGGAAAGGTGTTTGCGTGTTTGTCTGTTTTGTTTGTAACTATTACAGCAGTGAACTTATCCATCAGCACCATGCCTGACCTGAGGGAGGAGGAGGAAAAGGTAAGTTAGCTTTTAGGATGGCAAATGGTATGTGCTGGGAAGAGCAGAGCAAGTACAAGGTCTGAGGTTATTGACTTCAATGGGGATTTTGCAGCTGTCTTTAGAGGGGGAGAAAATATTCTGAAGAATATTTGAAATGTTACATGACTCTTCGATTACTTGTAAGAGAATTAATCATATCTAGTTTTATGTCCAAAGAAAATTCTGTTAGCGTGCACTCTTCTGTATATTACCTTGTTAGACTTTGTATTTAGAAAGCCTGAAATTCCCGAGCAATATCTTCTATGGAACAAGCAGTGCCCTTCTAAGTTTTGCATTTAGCATGTTCCAAACTGCCAACGTGTTTCCCCATAGCAACAGCTTCAATTCCTTTAATATTTTGGGTTTAAAAAAACCGACACAGAAGCCTCTCCTCCTGTCACCGCACCAACTAAAACAGTTATTATCCAGAGCCGATCACAAACTCCTCCTCTTTCCTGCAGGGTGAGTGTTCCCAGATGTGCTACAATATTTTCATTGTGGAGTCCGTGTGTGTGGCATGGTTCTCCCTGGAGTTCCTGCTCAGATTCATCCAGGCCAAGAGCAAGTTCTCCTTCCTGCGGAGGCCGCTGACGCTGATCGACATAATCGCCATCCTGCCCTACTACATCACCCTGCTGGTGGACACGGGCTCCGAGGGCTCCAAGAAGCCCAGCTCGGGCAACATCTACCTGGACAAGGTGGGGCTGGTGCTGCGGATCCTGCGGGCGCTGCGCATCCTGTACGTGATGCGGCTGGCGCGGCACTCGCTGGGGCTGCAGACGCTGGGGCTGACGGCGCGGCGCTGCACCCGCGAGTTCGGGCTGCTGCTGCTCTTCCTCTGCGTGGCCATCGCGCTCTTCGCGCCCCTGCTCTACGTCATCGAGAACGAGATGGCCGACTCGCAGGAGTTCACCAGCATCCCCGCCTGCTACTGGTGGGCAGTCATCACCATGACCACCGTGGGCTACGGGGACATGGTGCCCAGGAGCATCCCCGGGCAGGTGGTGGCCCTGAGCAGCATCCTGAGCGGCATCCTCCTCATGGCGTTCCCCGTCACCTCCATCTTCCACACCTTCTCGCGCTCCTACCTGGAGCTGAAGCAGGAGCAGGAGAGGATCATGTACAGGAGGGCGCAGTTCTTGCTGAAGGCCAAGTCTCAGATGAGCAACGAGTCCCAAGGCAGCGAGGTTTTGTTCACCACCCTCTCTTCTGAGACCAGGGACAATGAATGAAATGTGCGTTACTGTTTCTCTTCCTGTCACTGTCTCAGATTCCATCTCTTAATTCGCTCTGGAAGCACCTTAGGAAGGTAATCCTCATATTAAAACCAAGAGAAGGAGCTCAAACCAGGACCTGATGTGGTTTAAGGAGTCTGTTATGATGCTGTTCCTTCCTTCCCCCCATATAATGTATAGGGCAGAACTTTTGTTGACATCATGCAGTGGGATTTAAGGAATTAAAACTTCTCTGGCAGCAACAACAAAAAAAAGAGCAACATATAATTATGCACTTGACAGGCTGTTTTGCCATTTGTAATACACATTTTTCCAACCAAATCACAATGTACATAATCACTAAACAGGCTACCATTTTTCTTGTTCTTCTTGTATATAAGTAATGTAAATACATCAGAATTAATGGCTAAATTCTCTCCCAGCCTTAGAGCGTAATGGAAATAACCACAGCTGTTTGTCCCATTGTGCTTCTAAAAAACGTCAAGTAAAATTCGTCACTCACCACAGAACCAGCTCTTTCTTTGCAAGTCAGCCCTAACCACAGCAGAACAGAAGAATCGAGCTGTTTATAGCGTAGCCTTGCTAGAGATGTAAATACTCAGAGCTCACCAGCTTCAAAATTTAATTGGTGTTACAGCATTGATCCGATGCCATCAAATGCAACATTCCAAGGAACAAAACCTTGGAGTTTTGTAGCACTTAATGTTATTATCAAGAGGTGACTAGCTGCAAATCCAATGAAATATGCATGAGGAGATGCCAGCCTTCCCCACCATCTGTTCCCAGCTTCGCTCTCCCTCAGCTCTGAAAGGGAACTGGGAGAGGGCAGTTTCCAGGGACCCCCAAACTGGGGCCACCCCTTCCCACAGAGCTCTGGTTTCTGTGGCAGGAGCAGGAAATCTGTGCCCGTGGGAAGCTGCCAGTGAGGGGAAAAGAAAACCTGATTTGAGTCATGGAGGGGCTCATTGACAGCTTTGTGCTTCGCTGTCCTCCGTCAGGAGAGACCCAGGACAGGATTCACCTCACCTCTGCCATCATTACTCATGGTGGTAATGGGGGAGATTTGAAATGGGACAGGAAAAAGCCATGAACACCCTAAAGCACAAGGCGCCATTGTTCACCTGAGCTCAGGCTCTGTGCTGAGGTCAGGGGCAGCACAGAGGACACTTGGCTTGGCACAGGTTTCTGTGCAGGTTCGTGACAGACCCTGTTTGTTTCACAGGGAATGACCCTGACTTGCAGAACAGCTCAGGAGAAAAGCCCCAGAACTTTAAAAATAATTAAATCCATTGTTTGATTTCATGTGTGCTCAGAGGTAAAGAAAAGCTGATTTAATGAGTTTCACCTATTTTCCACTCTTTTTCAGTAAAATGACTTACTAGCCGTTAAGAGCTTGGGGAATTTAGGAGTCCCCATCACACTGACCAATGTCTTTGTCTTAATTTTCAGAAATACTATTTCTTATTGGCATTTCTGGAGCAGGTTGTGAGAAATATCAGAATGCATAATGGTTTTATGGTTTAAATGATGGCCAAGGACATAACATTGTCCTTTCAAAAAAAGTAAAATCAGTTTCTCACTCTGTGCTGTTTGGCCAAACCCACAGCACAGTGATTTTCTGGTCAAATGTCTTTAAAATACAATTTGAAGCTGTTCTGATATGCTTGTTACAGAAGGAAAATTCCAAAACTTTTAAAAATGCACTTTACAAATAATTAGAGCTCTAGCATTCTGCAGCCTGTGGTAGGGAAATGTGCCTATGGAACATTACTGCAGAGTGCTAAAATATCCAGTCTAAACTCTTGGCAATTAATTCTGTGCCAAAGCTGCAAATGAACCAGCTTTTCACTCTTGTTCTTCATCTTTAATTGGAGCTGGTCAAAAAACAGGAACATCGTGACAAAAAAATTTTCTCCCCATTTTTTTTAAATTTCAAAACTGTCTGATCATCTGGAGCATTGGCTCCAGCACAAGTGCTATGCATCTTCTACCTTTGTGTCAGCGTTCGTTATAAAAAGAACTGGTAATTAGATTAGTCCTGTGAGCAACAGTTGCTTATCTAAGAATGTGTTTGACAGGCTGAGCCATAAATAAGGAGCTGTATGTGAATATAAGGAGAAATCAAGACGTACCAAATAAAACCTAAGCTCATTTCCATGTTCTGCTACCTAATAAATGCTGTAGGGCCGTCCATTTTCTCACTGTCTCTGCATTAATGCTCATTTATTTCATGTATCACTTAATTTTTATTTTTTTTTAATCCCACAAGTAGAGCTTGATTCTAAAGCCCTTGTCCAATAAAAATAAAATAAAAATATCCCCCTGGAGTCGGGTGTTGGTTGAGCAAAGCTGTGAAAGCATCTTGCCTGTTGCAGGTTCTGCCAAGGCAGGGCCAGAGAAGCTGTCTGTGCCCACCCTGTGCCGTGCTGGACTTGGCAGCAGATGCTTGTGAGCAGCTCATGTGTGGCTCTGAGTGGCTGTACCTGCTGTGTTTTACAGGGGGAACACTTGCTGTAGTCCTTGTGCTGAATAAATCCAGTTCAGAACCTCAGAGCACAACTCCAGTGTGAGCCCCACCTGCTGTGCTCAGCTTTCCTGGGGGCTCTCAGGTGACTGTGCCTCTCTACAGTCAATTATCTGGGTTTTTAGTCAAATCCATGGAAATTCTGGCCTGGCTCCAAAGCTGGCTGTTTCCTGTGACTCAGCTGAGGGCTGTCACTCCTTTTTGGCCTTTTTGCAGCGTGTGCAGCCAGCAGGACAGTCCCAGGCCAAGCACTGGGTGCTGTGATGAAGGCAGGAGGGCAGTGTGAGTTCCCCACAGCGATGCAAGTCTGCAGCAGCAGAGGCTGTCCCTGCTCTGACTCCTGCTCTGGCTGCTCTGGCCAGCTGGAATCCCACAGCAGGAGCTTTAATCCTGGGATTAATAAAGTGCTGGGCTCTCCTTGCATGTCTCTGTGCTCCTGCAGGGACAGAGGGGTGGAGGGGGGCACAGGGAGTGGGGCTGGGGCTCTGAGCAGGGCCAGGCTGGGCCAGGGAGCACCAGCAAAGGACATCATCCCCCTGCAGGGAAATGCAGCTTCAGGATTGTACAGGGACACCTCCTCCTTGCACATTGTCCCAAGAATCACAGTCACACCTCTTCGGGACAGAACTTTAAAATATTTTAACAAAGAATCTGTCAGATTCAGAAGAGAACAGGAAGGACCTGTGAAAACTGAGACAGAAAAGCAGAATTTCCAGGTAAAGTGGTACATTAAATTACTCTCTCTGAAACCCTTCCCTTCCCTTTCCAGCCTCCTCCTCCTCCCTCAAAAGCAACACAAACCCCTTGGTGGGTGCCACACAGAAATGAAGGCAGAGCCACGTGGCTTCTCTAACAGCACATGAGAGAAGGTGAGCTGAAACCTTTCATGTTGTGCCAACATTCACTGCAGGTCAAGGCCTTCAAAAATTCTCCGTAGGGAATATTTAAAGCTTGTCTCCATTTGACCCTTTACAAGGTTCCCATTTAATTCAGGACCCCAGATCTCCACAGTCAGAGGCTTCAGGAGTGTCAGTGAACAGTCAGAGGCTTTAGCAATGTCTAATTAAACAAAAAGCTCATGCAGGGCTGAATCACAGATTCCCACATCGTCAGATGCACGTCTGGGAAGGAAACCTGGTGTGCTCCACACATTCCTGACTCGTGTGGGAGGAGTTTCACTGGGGGTTCAGCCTGATGCAAAAGCAACACTGTTTGCTGCAAAATTTCACTTCCCTCTTTTGGGTTTGCAACAGGCTGAAAAACTGGAGTAGATCATTCTAAACGTACATAGAGTGAATTGAGTGTTTAATGGGAATTCACAATAAAAGAAGTGTCAAATGTGACTTTGAAAACCATGACATCAATCCCTGCCATCAAACCCTGCCCTGAGCAGCTGACTCTGGCTGGGGTGTCAGAGATTTCACCATTTGCACAGTCATTACTCACCATTTACTACCAGGAGTTGGTACAACACTGCATGGCCCATCTTTTCTGTGTTGGTAGTTCTGTTGGCTACCACATGAAAGATTTGACAGTGGATTTAGTATCTATTTACCCAAAATATGACAGTGGTACCAAAATAAAGGAGGAAAAGATCCCAAGTCCCATGAGCTGGTGGATCTGGAGTATCCCAGACACAGAGAGTGCAGCCTACAGAACCCCAAAAGATCTGAAGGTGTGGAACTAGAGTCACACATCTCACAGCTGATGAATGTCACCCCTGTCAACAAAAATGCACCTCAAAAGTCCTATTGCTACAGCAGAAATTGCAAATCACCAGATTTACCCACTCACTGCTTTGCCTCGTCCTCTGTGGCATCTCACCCATCCCACTCCAGCATCCCTAACGATCTCAGCATTCCTGACACTGCAGTGATCAGAGCCAAAGCAGGAAGGTGAGGGCCAGCTTAGATCCAAACGTGCTCCCTGAATGGCAGCAGCTCTGTGGGAGTCCCCAGGACAGGGCTCCTTGTTTGGCTGTCAGTCACTCTGCAAATAAAGATAGAGTTCTACACCACAAATGAAGTCGAGGAGAATTTTGTGTGCTGCCACCCTGGAAACTTCCAGAGTTTGGCCTATTAATTATTAAATTAATAAAAAAAATTTAAAAATAAAACTAGTCCTCTCTCCCTTTTTGCTCATTGTTTTTCTTTGTCATTTCCCACTGTCTCACATCCTCTGAAATACTCCCCAGAAATCCCTAACGAGATGAGGAATGTTATTAGCCACGAGCCTGCCAGCAGCATGGTGAGGGAACTGCAGGATCAGGATATCAGGGGATCTTCTGCCCTCTTCAGCAAGGTTTTTGCTTTTTCTTTGCCTGCAGGAACTACTCCAGAAGCAAATGTCACTTGAACAGAAATAAAGTTCTGCCATAACTGGAAGCACAGCAGGCCAATTAGGGTAATTAGAGCATATTTGCTACACTTTATAAATATTCATTCATTATCCCTGTAGCCCTTGTGACAGGAGCTGGAGCCTTGTGCAGCACCAGAGGCAGGCAGGGCACAGAAACCTGTGTGACTCTGTCAGGCTGAGGTCTCAGCTCCTCCTTTGTCAGGTCCCTCATTAATGACAGCAGCTTTGTAGCCATCCTTAATTATGGTCATAATTGAACTCCTACATTCATTGTGGGTCCAGAAAAACTGGGCTGTAAACCACAATAATTAGCCTGCTCCAGGGACTGACAGGGAATGTAAGAAATTCCCAGCCATCATCTGGAGATTGGGATTTTTAAAAAAACTTTACAGCTCATTTGACAGCTCTCAGTCATGCAAGTGATGTGGTCAGCAAGATAATAATGTTTATCTTTCCATTAAAGACAACAATATAATTTAAATGATGCCTACCTCAGGAACAAAGTAGGCACCAGCATAAATTTCTATGGTTAATTCTATAGAGAAATGAAGTTTTGACACAGCCCTGCTGAATGATAAATGGAAGTGCTGCTCTCACTCTCATTAGAGATGCACCTCGTGTCACAAAGCAGCTGAGAGAAACCATCCGTACCTTTCACAGTGCTGGCAGCTCCCAGGTCAGCCCAGGAAAAGATGACTCAGTTTCTTTCACTCACAAGGAAAAGCACGTTTTGGGAAATGGATAAATGTTATTATCCTCATGCAAACCAAACCCAACAGTGCAATTGTGGGTGACTTTAATTTTGGAGAGGAATATTTCTGGGGACAACATCCGTGGGTAAAGTTACTGCAAAGCATCACAAGGCAGAGTAAAGGGAGAATTCCAGGAGCCCTGAAATTGGTTTGAGAAACCTTTCCTTTGAGAGGGACTGGGGAAAGCTGCAGGTGCATTTTGTCCCTGCTGCCTCCTCTGACAGCAGGTGCTCCAGCAACAGCTGAAGTGCTGCAAGCCCTTGCACACCCCCACAAGAATTCCAAAAGGAATTTTTCTGTGGAAAGGGTGGCCAGGATTTGAAAGGGGCTGCCCAGGGAGGTTTGGATCCCCATCCCTGGAGGTGTCCCGGGAAGGGCTGGGGACAAGGTGGGCGTCGGGCACAAAGGGGACTGGATGTTCCTTGGAGGTCTTTTCCAACCTCGGGGATTCTGGAATTCTGGGATTCTGGAATTCTGGGATTCTGGGATGCTGTGATGAGGTACCGTTACATTTTTGCACATTCCTGACAGGCAAAGCCAAAGGACAGGAGTTCCCCGTCAATGCAGCTCTGGTTATCTGCTGTATTGTGTATAATTATATTTATCACTAGGAGAGGGANAAGACTGGGGACAAGGTGGGCGGTGGGCACAAAGGGGACTGGATATTCCTTTGAGGACTTTTCCAACCTCGGGGATTCTGGAATTCTGGGATTCTGGAATTCTGGGATTCTGGGATGCTGTGATGAGGTACCGTTACATTTTTGCACATTCCTGACAGGCAAAGCCAAAGGACAGGAGTTCCCCGTCAATGCAGCTCTGGTTATCTGCTGTATTGTGTATAATTATATTTATCACTAGGAGAGGGACAGTGCCCCAAACGCCCAGCTAGCCCCAGAGGCGGCTCCGTGCTGCCAGGAGAGTCAAGAATCGCTGAGGAACACCACAAATCCGGGGTGAGAGTCGCTGTTTGGGAACGGGCCGGGCTTTTCATCCCCGCGGAGCAGGAATATTCCCGATGCAGGGATCTTACATTGCCATCTACGGGCCGCTCCCGGCAGCTCCCGGCTAATCCCCGTCCCGAGGCACCCACCGGCACCTGCCGCCTTTAAAAGGGTGGATAACACATTTTGGGGAGCTCTTTTTAAAATCCACAGGAAAATATTCAATCCTGCACAGCAGCCGTGGCCTGTCGTTCCCAGAGCGGGTTGGTGGATCTGCAAGGACACGGGGATGAAGAGACCACCACCATCACTTCTGGGAAGTGTAGAACTCCTAAAAATATTTATGCAGCATTTATTTGGCTGCAATATTGATAAGTGATACTTTTCAAAAGGCTAAGGCAACTTTATCTGACTAAAATTAAGATATTTTTTTTTTCAAAGTCGCATGGGCAATGGAAATACCTCCATCACTCCTACAAGAGCAGCCTGGTAAGTAAAGCTGTGGTTTTATTTATAAAAGAAAAGACAGAATCTACTTCAAATTATTTTAAAAAGACATAGTAATCTAACTGAGGATGAGAAGGCAGCTATAAAGTGTTTTAATGAGTTCCAATCACTGTCACACCTGCCACCTCCCACTACTCCAGTAGTAAAGTGAAACTGAGAGCAGAGTTCCAGAAGCACGTTTGAAATGACAACATGCAAGTCCTGAAATTGACTTCTATAAATTCTGCCTAAAACATGTCTGTCCCCCACCCTGAATACAGCTCCAGGTGTGCACATACACACGTGTCCAAATAAATACATATATAAAAGGACAAGCTTAAACACTTTAGTGATTTTTAAGAATTTCAAACCCTTACATAGTGAAGTTAGAAGTGTGCTTCACAAAATGAGAACTTTTCAGCAGGGCCTGTAGCAACAGGAAAAGGGGGATTGGTTTAAACTAAAAAGGGTAGATTCAGACTAATGATAAGGAAGATTTTTATTGATGTGAGGGTGGGGAGGGTGTCCAGAGAAGCTGTGGCTGCCCCTGGATCCCTGGAAGTGTCCAAGGCCAGGCTGGACATTGGGGCTTGGAGCAGCCTGGGGTGGTGGGAGGTGGGTTGGGATGAGATGAGCTTTAAGGTCCTTTCCCACCCAAACCATCCTGTGATTCCATGACTGCTTCCACTGCTCCTGAGCAGGTAAACGCCCGTTTGCCTAAGAGACTTCATTTCCCACTCAAATTTCTCAGGAGCCATTTAAATTTGGAGATAACCTTTCCTCACCGGCAGGGATTTGGTCTCCTAGCAACAGCACAGACACCTTGTGAACCAAACTACATCTTCCTCTCCCAGCAGGGCCCTGGGAACATCCCAGTGCTGGTCCTTCCTCCAGTGAGCCCAGCAAAGGGTCAGGGCACCAAAGGTGACAGGCAGCCCCCAGGGGAGGGTCCCAGGGAGCAGGGCAGCAGCTGGAGCTGTGCACAGGGTGTTGTCACAGCCTGTTCCCTGCCCAGCTCTCCACATGCTGCAGCTCTAGCCTGACTCTGCAGCTCAGTGGACACCACCACTTTAATTATCCCTAATGCAGACTAGGAATAGTTTCTTCTCTGTCTGGAAAACTTGTACCACAGCAGGACCAGACTGAATTTGTATCAGCTTGCTTTTCTGGTAAGGTTCACAGGACAGCCATCATTTTGGAGGGCAGCTGTTTTTTGTTCTTAGCAGGAGTATGATATCCCAGAATTGCAGATACTTCACAATGAAATGAACAAGAGGGCAAGGCAGCACCATCACACAGACACATTTCAGTTGGCTCTGAATCAATCACATGAAACATATTGTAAAGACAAGATCAAATGAGCAGAGTCAATGATAAAAGCCTGGAGAATGGGCAAACAGAGGTGATTTT
>VXBB01022066.1:10067-41860 GCA_013399915.1 Illadopsis cleaveri | reverse complement strand
CGTGTCACCGCTCGGCCCGGGCTCATGTCACCGCTTGGCCCGGGGTGGGGTCACCGCTCGGGCTGTCCCGACTCTGGGCCCGTGGCTGCAGCCCCTAAAACCCCCGGTGTGGGGCCAGCCTCGAGGGGCTCTGTCGGGAGCCCTCCTGTCTGGGCGCTCCCAGGTGTTGGTGGTCGTTGTTTGTCGGGTGTATTTAAGACGTTTGGTAGGTGTCAAAGAGGTTTGCAGTCCTTGTAGAGAAATCCCCCTTTTTCTCAAGTTGTGGGGTTTTTCTCTAGCTATGTTTCTATTTATTTTTGCTGCTATTCTCTGTTTCTGTTTGGAGGTGTGAGGGAACGGAGGCAGAGGATTCCTGCCTGTCAGGGTAGCACGGACCGACCTTAGCTGGCTGCTGTGCAGCTCAGCCCTGTGTGCCCCAGCACTGCTCCCTCCTGCAGGGTCTCCTACTCGGGAAAACTTTCACTTCAGGACTCTGCAAACTCAAAATCACAAGTTGTCATCCTTCTAGGTGAGAAAGATGGATCAGTCCGCTTAAGAAACAGAAAAACCTTTTTTTTCCTGCTTTTAATAACAAACCAAACCGAAGCTTGGTTCCTTTGCAGATGTGCGGGTGCAGATGTTGGGCAGTAATTTGATATCAGTAGATGGACATCTACCATGATATGTGCTGAAATCTTTCAAGAGGCAACAGAAGAGAAACAGCCTGTTGTTAAGAGAATTGCACCAGATGCTGATGGGTTGTACTATAATGGTTACCTTTGCTGAAGATTATTACAGCAAATACTTCCAACTTCAGTCTACACAGAGATGTCTTTTTTGACACACAACAAATACCTTGTTCTCCAAAAGTGACACTAAGCTAGATGTTTTTGCACTATTTTTGGTGGTTAGCTGCCCTTTGCTCAAGTTAGTATTATTTCTTAGTTAGCATTCAGGAGTGACTTTTTGGTATCCAAATAGACATGAGGTGCTCCCAGGGGACATCTCTGAGATCTCTGAAAACTGATATAGTTTTAGTGCCCCATTACTAAAACAAATTTTTCTGTTTACAACTGAAGTGCTGGTCCATCAGACAGGTCTGTAGAAGACATCTCTTTATGTTACCACTATTTCTGCTGCAGGCTGTGTTGTCATGAAGAGCCTGAGGTTCACTGTGTTAGGCTGTGGGAGGTGGATGCTGTTGGATGTGCAGGAGATGAGGAAGGTGAAAGGTGACTCCTTTGCCTGGAGGGTGAGACAGACAGGTGTCAGGGTTGGGAATGAAAAGTCTTCACAGCAGAGGAACTTCCTGACTGTTTTGGAAAGTTCATGCCCTGCGGTGTTAAGGCTCAGCTGCACAGACACAGCACCCAGGGAGGTGTGTGTGCTGCTCAGGCTGACAGGAGGAGCTCCATGGGTGCTCTGTCTGTGTAGGGCAGAGGTTGGCAGTGGTCACAAGTGCTCCTGTCACTGACACAGGTCCCTGGTATTGCCACAGCGTGTGGGTGAAGTGTAAAGCCTCATTTGTTGTGTCTCTGTGCCGTTCTGAGCTGGCTGTGAGCTGTAGGGAAATGCAGGACACGTGTTCTGGCCCAGGCGAGTTGTGCTGCTCACACACTGCAGGCTCAATGATGGGTGATTATTCCCAGCTCATCTTTACCACCCTGTAATAACATAAATACTGAAAGTAAACATTGAAGTTTACAGTAGAATTCCTGGAATACGGAAACATATCAGAATCTTATCAGTAGTTGTAAGTCGTACAGTCCAAATATATATTTTATAGCTTGTTATTAAGATGGCAGCTGATTTGATTGGTGCAAAGAAAGAAATTGAAACAAGTGATTTTGTGCACACAAAGATGGGTCTCCTGGGTTAATGTGTTTCTTTTGAGGTGGCTGCAAATAATATTTAGCAGCTTAATAGGATTTGTATCACACCTACAACAAGTATTGGGGTGGTTTTTGTGGGGTTTTGTGTTCAGAAAGGGAAAGTTATCCCTGCTCCACTACTTGAGATGTTTAAGGGAGACAAAATTCCGTTGGGAATGAACAAAGCAGTGTCAGATCTGAGGAGGAGCAGTTTAAAGACTGTAGGAGAGGTGCCAGGAGAGGCAGGGAACAGCTCTGGGGCTGCAGCTGCTCCGTGTGCTCTTTCACAGGTGTCATTGGAGCTGCTCCACCTGCATGGGCAAAACTGAGCAGTTCCTAAAAGTCATTAGTTCAGCTGAGTTTGTATATTAATAATGCTGCATTTAGTGAGATGTTTTTCTTTAAGATGCATGCAACATGCTTGTTTAAAAAGGCAGCAGCTGACTATGCTGGCCTGTATCTGAACAAGCATCACACCATTTTTTTTGTTATATTGAGTCAAGAGTTGCTCTGTGCCCAGATTTACATACATATATATACATATATATATTATATATAGGGTGTGGTTCCTATGAACATAATTGTAACAGGACAATTTTAATGTGGAGATAGTTCTGCTCATATAAATAAATCTGTTGCTAGAGGTGTTTCTTGATAATGTAAGAGATGGAGATGACAAAGGTGCTGCTCTGAGTCTCTTTGCATTGGAAGAAAAAGATCCCTTGTTGATGTTAATTTAGTTTTATTAAAAAGAAGTGCTGTACCCTCAGTAGGTGTGGGAGGTTTATTTTGCCTCACCTGACACATTTGGGAAGAATGCCCTTGCTTTCCTAGGCGGGATGGCCAAGTTGGCCTGTTCCTTTGGAGCTTTCAGGAAGAGCTTAGGTGTGGTTTAAGAATCAGATGGGTGTTCCAGATTTGCATAAAGGCTTCTTGGAGAGGGTGTAGCTCCTGTTTATCTACCTGGGGGCCATGTGCCTCTAGGCAAGAACTGCATTGTTCAGAGCTTCGCTGCAGTTCTGGTGTCAAAAGGCAAACAGGAACTTGTATTTAGTGTCTCTGATTTCTCTGTAGTGCTCTTGAATGTGAATGAGGGTTGATGGTTTGGAGTAAGAATGGAGTAAATACCATTTTTTCTGCAGTGAGTCACTTTCAGTTACGCCATTTATAGCCTTACTGTTTTGGATTTTTCTTAAGGTGGCATTAAAGATTATTTAGATGAAAACTGAGAGTGGCTGGTGAGTCCAAGGCCTGTGTGACCCTGTGGACACATTACACCTGCAGATATATGCAGATCACATGGCAAAAATCTTTCATTTAATAACTACTTCTCAAGTAGTGTCTAAAACAATTGACAAGAAACAAAAATAAAACAACTGTGTGAGCAGCTGTTCCCTGAGGGAGCACTGCAGCTCCTCCAGTCCTGCAGGTGGAGGGAAGGGCCTGCTCTCCAGCCTGCCTTCACTCTTGGCTGTTTCTTCCCTGCCCCAGCTCCTCTCCCGGGTCTCAGCCAATGGTTTGTTTCCCCCTGTTCTCCCTGTGGTGTGCAGTGATTTCTGATGGGACTCTGATCTCAGTTTGTGCTTGTGCTGCAGCTGGGCCAAGGAAGCTGATGGTGATGCAGCTTCATAGCAGCAACAGTAAGGGGACAGAATAGCTCTGGAAATCTAAGTGGGCAAGATCAGTGGTCATAAAATGCTTTTTTTCACCTAAATAGTCAAGCTCAAGTGTGTGACCTTCTCTTTTGTTTTGTTTCCCCATTGCTGCTGTGAAGCCCTTTGCCTGTGGAAGGTTCCTGAGGCAGTTGGAGGACAGCAGTAGCTGAGGTGGGCTCACGCTGCAATGTAAGCAGGGATGGGAGCCCTTGGGAGCTGTGCTTAGATAGAAAGGGAGAGAGGTAAGAAATGTGCAGTGTAAGACTGATCTGGAGCTCTTGTTTACAGCCTTTCCCCCGTGTTGTAATGGCAGCGTTTGTGCCTCGCGTGTGTGGAGTGTAAGGCAAGGGAAAACAAGCAGCACCAGCCTCCTTCAGTGCCTATTTTTACCCTCGGAAAACTCAGATGCAGCCAGTTGGCGAGATCCCTCCAGTATCTGATGGATCTGCTGTCTGAGACAGCCTGGATTGGCGGGCTTTGGATGAGCTGGGGAAAGTGTTGGTGTGCTCTTTTGTGTGCTGGTTTGTGCTGCCCCTCACACACAGCCGTGCCTGTGGCTGTTGAGGGCACTGCAGGGCTGCTCTGGGTGTGAATACCTGAGTGTGTGTGAGTGTGTGTGTGTGTATGAGTGTGTGTTGTATCTGTGCCTGTCGGTTGTGTGTGTGTGTGTTGTGTGTATCTGTATCTGTGCCTGTCTGGTGTGTGTGTGTGTTGTGTGTATCTGTATCTGTGCCTGTCTGGTGTGTGTNTGTGTATCTGTGCCTGTCTGTGTTTGTTGTGCGTTGTATCTGTGCCTGTCTGTGTTGTGTGTGTATCTGTGCCTGTCTGTGTGTGTTGTGTGTGACACTGTGCAGTCTGTGTGACTCTGTGTCTGTGCCTGTCTGTGTGCCTGTGTGTGTTGTGTGACTCTGTGCAGTCTGTGTGACTCTGTGTCTGTGCCTGTCTGTGACTCTGTGCCTGTGCTGTGTGACTCTGTGCCTGTCTGTGTGCCTGTGTGTGTTGTGTGACTCTGTGCAGTCTGTGTGACTGTGTCTGTGCCTGTCTGTGTGCCTGTGTGTGTGTGGGAGCTGCCAGGGCAGGGCTGGAGCTGTTTCCTGCTGCCCCGGGGCCTGGCCGGGGCCCAGCAGCGCTGTTTGGGTGAGGGAAGGAGCTGCTGTGCCCCAAACCACTCCTGTGGCTGTGCACACAGTGCTGATGTCAGGGAACACCACACAGAGGGCAGGGGACCCTTCTCACTTGCAGTCTAATCTGGCTGCAGTTTCCCAGTCAGTGTCATCTAATCATAAATTACGTGTATATTGATTATTTGCTTTGTTCTTGCACGTTTTACAGCAACTACTGTGCTGCTTTGTTTAATTACACAAATGTTTTTGTGTGCTTTGGATTGAAAATTTTAAGATGATTCTTGGTTTAATTTAAATGGTAACTGCTCATTCGTTAATCATGCTTCTATTTCCAAAATTATTTTTACTCTGGGATTGTTCATGCTTAGCTACAATGTAGATGAGGATTATTTTGGAATTGTAGAGCATATTCATGCAGCCTTTTTTCCTGATCACTGGAGTGTGGATATCATGGTGTAAGCAAATAATATCCTTTGTGCTTCAATGATCTCCAGTCTCGATTTCAAATTTCTGCAAGATGTGCAGGCTTTATTGCATTTCACACCAAAATCTTTTAGAAATAGCCCTGAACAAGCCTGGCTCTCACACTGAGGATGTGTATTGAATATTGATTTAACTGCCCATGTTGTGTGCATATAAACATTTATCTGTGGAGGTCTTGAACAGTCACAAAAGATGTTCTCTAAGATGTCAGGAGGTGTGCAAGCCTAGTTCTGGAGCTCTGAGTGCCTCTAATTCACGTTTTCCTATGCCCTAGAGAATGGACATGATTTCAGAGTGCTTTTCAGAATGCAGTAGAGGTTGCCAGGGTTGATGTGGCCTTTATCATGTGTGTCAATAAGATCCCTCAGAAAACATTCAGCTACAGCTCCCAGCATTCTTTAACATACCTCAGCCTCCACCATCAAAATCAGAAGACCCACCAGGAGTTCCCAGCAGAGCCTAGGGAGGCAGGTTGTTCATCAGAACAGAAAGGAGTTGTGGTTCCCAGAGCAATCAAAATGTGACCATTTTGTGTTTCACGTTGGGGCAGAGCTGCCTCAGAGCCCAGGACTCCTCCTGCTGAGATGAAGGTGATGAGGAAACAGTTAATTCCCACTCAGTTTTGCAGTGAGTGTCCACACCCACCAGATGGAGCTTCGGGCTCCAGTGGAAAATTCCAGAAATTGAGCAAGAATGAGAAGTGTGTGAATGACTTAGGAGATCCCTGTCTGCTGGGCTGCAGAAGGTGCTTTTCTAGCCTTTAAATAAAGAATGAATGGAGACTGAGGCATATCAGCCTTACTGATTCCTTTCACTACAACTGCCTTCATAGCTCTTCCTTGGATGGGAAGTTGGGAGTTCTTAATGCAAGAGTCAAGCTGAGGCTATGCAGCAAGCCCAAACAAAAAGGTATAAACCAGAGTTTCATAAACCTTTGCTGAAAATTGCCTGTAACCACTGAAACAGGATGTTAGAAGTTTTTAGGCTCAAAATTTCCTCCCAAGGATAAGGTGATTTTCTCTAGTACCACATTTCAGATGGACTTTTCTCCTGAGGCCATGTTTGTGTAGGATGCCCTGAGAAGTGGTGTGAAATGGTCCTTTTGTTTTGACACTCTACTTGAAACTGGTTTTGGAAGTTGCTGATCTAATCTCTGAAGTGGTTTTTAATGGTTTTAAATCCTTGGCTTTTTGACAAAGGGGCTGTTAACAAATTGCCTGTTTGCCTGTGAGGGAGAGCTGGAGTGTGCCCAGCGTGGCTCAGGTCTTACAGTGCTTTGTCCAGGTAGCAACCTGCAGCTGGGGATTTCCATCGGTTCGATAATCTCAGTTTTAAAGCTGAGGTTTTCAGGGGGTTTGTGTTGATTGCTCTTTCGTGTGCCCCGTGGTGTTTTGGGTACAGAGCTGAGCAGGAGGGCTGGGGCTGACTCAGAGCAGGTGCGGGCTCTGCACCCCAAATCCCCTCTGGAGCTGAGCTGAGGACAGCTGAGGGCCCACCCTGCTCCTGGGCAGGAGCTCCTGCTGCAGGTGGCCCAGGGGCCGGGCTGAGGAGGGGCTCTCAGCTGGAAATGTCACTGTTACAAAACAGGCTCCCTCCGGGATTACCGCGGATTGCAAAGGGAGCCCTCAGTTGTCTGGCGTTTCAGATGTGCTGCTGAACTGCAAATCTCATTACCTTCACAGGAGTGTGGGTGCACAGCCCTGCAAAACTAGGCCAGAAATGCTTAAATAAGGAGGAAGGGGAAGAGTCCAATGGAAGAAAGTGAAAAAATGTTCAATGTCAGCCAGTGAGAGGTGTGTTGGAATAGACTCTTCAGTCACTCCATACAGGGAGGAGAGAGAATTAATTGCAACTCTTACTTTCAAGGAAGCTCTCAGTAGTTTCTATTCTCCCAAACTGTCACTTCTCTGATACTTCTACTCCTTTTTTGTCTCACTTGCTCACTCTTCCCTGAGATAACCCTTGTGCTCCCTGGCTATCACTGTTCCTCACTCAGCTGTCCTGGACCTGTCAGATCCCAGAGACAGGCCATCTCTGTCCTCATGTGAATATAGAATATTCTACACCATCACACCACGGAGCATCATTTAACCTGCATACAGAGAGGCAGCTTTTCTGTTGCTGTGGGAACCACAGGTTCATTTCTTTGCATATTTTCCCTGTATTTTAAGAGATTTCACTCAGTGTTGCACTACCAGCCTTCTCTGCAAATCTGCTTCATGGCTGGGTTTAAGAGCTTGCTATGAAAGGCAGTTTGCTGGGCAAATTGTTAAAAGTTACCTTTTTTCAAAAGCAGTTGGAGTAGGGAAATAAAAGTATCAAGAAACCAGGTCTTGTTTCATCTCGCCCAGGAGCACAGAGCTGCTGCCAGCTGTGCTGTGATTCTGTGTTGGGCTGTTGGGTATAAACCAGTAACTTCTTCAGCTTGAAATACTGGCAAAATACTGGCTAAAAGCAAAGGAATTTGCATGACAAAGTAAGAAGCATGTCAGGTGCTTGGGGATCCTTTTGAGCAACACAGCTCAGGGAAATGATCAGGGAATGTTTGGGAGACCCAGCATGGGATGAAGTACTTCCCTGAGCTCGGTATCATCAGCCTGATGCAGTAATTGCCACTGATCTGCTCTCGAGGTTGATGGGTTCTCACCCAGAAGTGTGTTTGATGCAGGGAGGACTCCCTGGGAGAGAGAGTTCATTTGGACTTCCAGACACACAGGGACACAGTCTGCCTTCTAGTCAGAAAATGATCCCGTGTGAAATAACCCATCATCCATGCTTGCATGGCTGCAGATGTGGGTGATGCTCTTGTTAGAGCACATGCAATATTCCAGTATTCAGTTTTGCTGCCATGTGAAGTATTTTAAGAATGTTGTCTTTTTTAATTTCTTAAAATGTTGTAGTGTCTTGTGCTAGAAGTGTATTTGCCAAAGAAAAGCATTCTGTACTTCAGGCTGTGGATGTTCTATCTGAATAATCCAGAGATTAAAATCTAACAATTTATATTGCCTTGTTGCCTGGCAGAGTAATTACTAATGACTCAACAAGTTTTGCTTTTATAAACTTTAGATTTGGTAGTTTCAGATTTCATGGTTCTAATGTTCCGTGTTGTGTTTCCAGTCTGTGCAAGACTGGCTTTTCCATCTGTGGGTGATGTCAGCCTTCCAACAAAGTGTGACCATTTCTGTGCCATTCCCCCAAACTTCCCATCCTCTGCCAGTTTTAATCTGAGTGCTTCCCAGGGCACTGTGTGTCCCCCGGGCTGTGCCTGAGCCTTGTCACCTCTTTCATGTCCCGTTGTCACGTAAGGTGGGACCTGTTTGTATGGGAGCCTCCAAGGGAGTGTCCGAGGACGGCGGCAGTGTCCCTGAGGTCCCCAGGCTGTCCCTGAGGTCCCCAGGGCGGCTGTGCTGTGGTGCTGACAGCTCAGGTGAGGGGCACCTGACACTGCAGAGGGTGGCTGGAGTGTGGGGAGGAGCATTCCCGGGCTCTGAACTGTGTGTCCGAGCTGAGATCTGAGCTCTGCAGCGTTCCTGGGGCAGCATCCCCCGGCAGAATCGGGTGCTGGAGCACAAACGTGCTCAGACCCGCAGCACAGCTGCCCAGCAGAGGCACGGGGCTGCGCTTTGTACCTGTCTGTCGATGTGAGACTGCCCTTCTCACACCTCCTCTCTCTTGTCTCTGCTCTGTTTTCTCAGCAGGATATGAGCCTTCCTCTGTGCCCGGGCTTTGGGCTCCCCCGGGGGGTGTGACAGAGCCCTGAGGGGCCGTTCTGCAAGGAGAATTGGCTGTGGAGGCTTGTGCTTGAAACTTGTCCAATGAGTCTGAGACGCCCAAGCACCATCCATTTCGGAGGTAAATGCCTCATCAGAAGTACTGCAGACACGGGGAGAGTAAAGATTTTAATTTGGCTAACTATGGGCAAAAAGTAGTTGCAGGGATAGTTTTGACTGTTCACTTCTGAGATTTGGGCGTGTTGAACTTAAAGGAGCACCAGCTTGGACTGGAGAGAAGTTGAGAGGTTGGGGGCCTTTGGGTTCATCACTCTGGCAGCTTCGCTGCAAATTAATTGGTTTCCTGGTTTAAAATTTTCCCTCTTCTGTCGGTTTAAAACCATCAGAGGTGAAAGTGAAAGCTGGTTTAGATTGCCAGAGAGATGACTCTGAAATGCTAAACCACCTGGGGGAAACCCTCTGACTTGGGAAGTTCAGAGATCTGCAGTTTAAGTTGGGTGTCCCTTTAAGTTATTCCTTGGAATATGACATGACTTATTTGAATCTCAAGTGAAATGTTTAGTTTTGGAAATTCAGCTGAAATGTTCTTTTTTAAGGTATTTTCTATCATTTGTCTATAAACTGATCAGTCAAAGTGGGCTGCATAAAGGGAGGGAAGAATCCTGTGAAAAACAAAACCAAAGGGGGAAAAACCCCCAACAACAAACCATTCAAAAACAAATGAAAGAAAATACAACAATGACAGATTGAAATGTTGGTACTTGCCTTGGGTGGGGGAGGGAGAAGCATTTGCATGATGTGTTTCACCTGCAATTGACTTGATGTTATTGTTATTGAAATTGAACCAGGTTACTGATAAAATTGTAATGATAATGTACATTTGCAAAGTTAATGAGTTAAGTTTGCTCTAGTAAACAGCAGTAATGTCCTGGCACCCAGCCCGCAGAGAACTGAAACTATGGTACAGATTTGCAGTGTCTGGTTGCGCTGAGGATGCTGATCCTGGGTTCCCGTTGCTTTTTGATTTTAATGCCAACTGTTACTGAGAAATATTTAATACCCAAACCCAGGCTGTCTGGTAGAGGGCTGCCCTTTTAATGAAGTAATCTTTCGCATAATCTGAATTTTATGTACTAATGTGTTACCACACTGCATGAATTTTTTTGATTATGGTGTTTGACTCTGCTGCAGCCCTTCCCTTTTAGCATTATTATGGATATTAAGAAATTTGGGGTTGAATTATTGGAATGAAAGCCATGGGATCATGATACAGCCCTAACAAAGGCAATGGACCAGAGTAGAGGGTTTAAGTGTGTGGGGTGGGATGTATTGTAGGGGAAAGGAACAGTTTTTAGAATAAGGGTTTGAAACATTGCTTTTTCTGTAGGAAAAAGATGGAGTATTGCATGCTGGGAACAAGTGCTTTCCATAAGGTAGCTAAATTTTAAAAGTACATTTGTTTCATTTTGTTTTAGGCTTTGCTTAAGTATTGTAATCTAGTAATTTTGTCCTTTCTGCAGTTTTCATTTTGATTAGACCTCTGCAAATCTTTCTTCAAAACTTAACAAAAACCCAACCAAAAAACCTCAAACCTGGCCTACAACTGCAGTTTGCCATTTCTGAAACATTGCTGAATGTGTACAGAAAAATATTTAAAGGTTATCAGTAATGGTATAAATTCTTCCATGATTTCAAAATTGCAGGTACTAACACTGTTACATTTGAAAATGTGAATGTGTTGGGTGACTGCAGAGAAATGACCAAAAGTAAAACCAGTTTGTTAAATGTAGTCTCCATTGACACCTTTTAGAAACAAAAAGCCCCAAGCCTCAAAACACCAACCCCAAGAAGCCCCACCCCAGGAATACTGTCAGCAGAAACTCCAAGTAAATAGTCTCTTTTTTTTTCTCCCTTTGTTCCTGTGAATAGCAAGACACAACACACTTGGAGGAAGTCTGGGTAGATGAGTCAGGACTTATTTCATTAACTGCAGTTAAATGTTTTGGCCAGGTTTCCCCAGGAAACAAAGCTTACACAATTTTTCAGATTGTGGCTTGTCTCCTAATCCCCCTTCCCTCCTCCAAGCCAAGAGAGCCATTTTCACCCGAATTGGGTGGTGGTGGAGGTCTGGAAAGAAAAACGAGCACCTTTAAGTTGGATTAAATGTATCTCTCCAGGAAGAGAGGAGACAGGATTGAAGGTCCCCGAGTTCCCTTCACACCTCTCTCCACACACAGCCCGTTCCTCAGTGGGAGCAGCAGTGCCAGGGGGCTGCCAAGGACTCTGGGGGAGGAGGAGCTGCAGGGAGGGGACAGAAATGCCACTGCCCCTGCTCAGCCGGGGCTCTGGGGTCACTGCCTGGCCTGGCCTGACCCAGCCCAGGCTCAGGAGGGAAGAGGAGGAGCAGGGCATTGCCTTGGCTGAGTGTGTGCAGTGTGGAGCTCCAAAGGAGGTGTTGTGCATGTCTGGAGTGCATTATTCCATGGATCCGATATTATTGCAGGTACAGCAGCAGCTCATGATGCCCCGTAAAGCTTTTCTTTCCCAGAAAGAAAAGCAGGCTCGTGCCAGGGAAAGGGATATGTTAAAAAAGAGGAGGAGGCGACAAGACTATCTCAAAAGGAGCGTGGAGCCGCAGAAAAATGCAGAAACAATAAAATGGCACAGGGATGATGAGAAGAGGAGAGAAAATGAGCAAGTTAAGGACAAAGATATCAAGAAGCGGTGGAGACAGGATGAGAGAGAACGACGGAAGAATGTGGACGCTATGAATTGGCACAGGGAAGAGGAGAAGAGGGAAAATGAGCGAGGTAAGGACCAAGGAGGCCAAGAAAGGAGAGGGGGAAAGCACAGAAAGGATGGACCTTGTGAAGCAGCACAGGATGATGAGGGGGAGAGGAGGAAACAGAGAGGAAGAGCAGTTGTGTTTTATGAGCATGCACAGAAATAACAGCTAATGGTATCTTTTTGTTTAAAATTGATTTAAAATCTGCTTTAATGAACTAGAGTTCTTACACTGCTCATTATTTTAATAAGGCAAGATTGAGTTGGGTATGTCTGAACTCACAGTCATGATGGGACAGAACAGGCTGGGTTTGCACCTTGCTTATACAAATGTCTGTTTTGCACACTTGCTCACACCTAATGCTTTGTTCAACACTGTAGTTGGTAATTCTGCTGTCAGATCACCAAAAAGCTCAGGTTTTCTCAGTCTTCATAATAGGAATAAATGAGAACATTAGGAAGGGAAGGGTCAACCTCATGTGCTCATAAGAGGAGGTAAAACTGATGCTTTATTTCATTCTTTTTAATAATGTTCCTAAGAGGGTTGTAATCACATCCACAGTTTTATTCTGAGGTTAGTTATTGACCAAAAGTTGAACAGAAGTGTAAATTTCATGGATTGCTTTTAAGAATTATTCAGCACAAGGGGTAAAAAGAAGAAATGAGAAGACATTGAGAAGAAATTCTTCCCTGTGAGGTCCTGGTAGAGGTATCCCAGAGCAGCTGTGGCTGCCCCTGGATCCCTGGCAGTGCCCAAGGCCAGGTTAGACAGGGCTTGGAGCAGCCTGGGGTGGTGGAAGGTGTCCCTGCCCATGGCAGGGGTGGCACTGGATGAGCTTTAATGTCCCTTCCCACCCAGGCCATTCCATGATGATCCAATGGAGGAATTCCCTGAGTGCAGGAGGGGTGGCTGGCGTGGCCTCTGTGAAGAGCCCTGGCCAACTCCTACAGGTCTGGGGTGCCTGAACAAGATAAAAAGCACTGGGGAGTTTGTTTACAGCTCTTGGGGATTCCATAATTGGTTTTCACTTGGTATTTCCCAGTGATGCTGTCCCCAGACCCTGCTGAGTGCAGATTCCTGCTCAGAGCAGTGCTCAGGGTCCCCACCTTCTGTGCCTGCTGCTCGTGGGAGGCTTCCCTGGCAGTGCAGGACATGCTGGCATTTCCAGTTAAGCATCAGGAGAACAAAACCTGGAGTAGGTTTGCTAGAAAACTGAAATGGTGCTGTCATGGTTCCTTTACACAGCAGCATCTTCCTCCAGATGATTTCTTTAGGTCTTTATTTCTGGTTGAAAACCATTGTTTTATTCTGCAGCCTGTGACAGTAAAAATCCACTGTGCTTGGTGGTTCTGTACCAAGGCTGAGACATCAACCAAGCCCAGGGAGCACCCTGAATAATGTCCAGGCATGAAAGGAACACAGTGGGGCACATCTGGAATATTGGCTGAAGATTTCAGTGGAGAGAAAAAGGCTGTGTTGGTGTGAAGCTGGTGCACCTTTCCCAGAGTCACAACAGCCTTGTTCCCTGGGGGTGCTGTGGGCAGATCCCCCATTGCCTGGGTCAGAGCAGGAACAGCCCAACACCTCTTACCTGGGCATCAGAGCAGGGTCCTGAGCAGGGCCAGAGTAAAAAGACCCACTGGGGAATTAAGATTTCTCTTGCACTAAATTGAAACAGCTTTTGCAGTGCAGAGACAGGTGCAGGTTTTCTGTCCTCTGTCCCCTCTGATGATGTGACTGCTGTGGGGGTTTGGTGTTTCTCCCTCTGTCCCTGAGGGCACAGCTCCTGCGAGGTCAGAGTGCAGTGCTGGGGCTGAGATCAGAGGGAGGGATCTGTGCAGTGGCACAGGAATGGAGTGAAGAAAACATTCACTGTTGCAAATGGGAAATGAGAACTTTGAGTACAGTGCTTCTAAGTGTAAGTTAGTCATCTTCTGCTCTTTCATAGCTTGTCTTTTCTGCTTCCTTTTGGCTATTTAATTCTAGGGATCTGAGTTCTAGGAGTCAATACCTGGCTGTGGACAAGACCTTTTTGCTGAGAACTGCACAAAGAGAGCAAAGGAAGGTTCCAGATACTGCTCACAGTCACTCTTCTAAGTGTTTGCCATTCCCTGGTGACGGGTGCAGTCAGTCTGTGTACACACACACTGGGCATGAGGGAGAGCTTTGGGATCTGCCTTCTGAGGCACCTGAAGATCCAGTCTGGATATTTCTAGTCAGGGTGCTGTTGGGGTTGGTTTTAAGCAGTCATTTATTCATTCCACCCCGCACTTCAGTGTGGATTGATGTTGTCAGACATGCTCCAGGTGTCTTCCCTTAAACATCAGCTTTTGGTCAGATAAAGGATGCCTCATTTCCAGAGCAGCATTAGTGCCTAGATGATTATTTGAGAGGCTGCTTAATCCCAGCTGCTTTTATGTCCCCATCCAAGGAGGTGCCAGCAGAGTGATGTTTACATTACAACAGAAGTTACTTGCTGTAAATAGAAACGGAGGGAGATGCTAAAAGCTCTTGCTGTAGTCACAGCCTGTAATAATATCAGACTCTATCTGGCTCTCCACTCACTATGATCAAATAGTCAGACATTTCCTAAAGAAAATGAGCTGTATTTGCCTAAGGATGAGGGGTTTTGTTATGATTAGGTGAGTTGAATTTGGCTGTCCAGCAGAACTTACCAAGTAAGGTTGATGTTAAAAGCTGACATTTAAAAGTTCAGGTTTCAGGTGTGAAGATCTAACTCAATCCTCTGTGTTAGGATGGGTGGTGATAGGAAGATCCCAGGAATTTCATGTCTTTAAAATTGGGCAGAGGCAGGAAGATGCTGCAGATAGAGCAGAGATGTTGTTTTCAGGCAGTTGTAAATAATTGGCTTTCTTTGAGTTTCTGTATATCATGGTGCCTGTGGCATGTTCAGCTGTATTACACAGGAATTAAGAGAAAGCATTTGGTTTCTTTGGTGAAGAAGTTCAGTGGCATTTTGAAATCAGCTGTTTGATATCAAGCAGTGTTTTGATCAGGTTGTTGCATTTTTAGAAGTGCCCTCTGCATGGGCAGCCTGAGCAAGGAACAAGCCAGGGAATGTGACAGTGTATTAGGGAATGGTACAGCTCTGGGACCAGTTCTGTGGGGGAATGAGGCAGAATTACTGATAATTAAAGTGTAGCACTATCAGACAAAACACATTTGACTTAAACCTTTTCTCTTACTCTTCTTTTCCAATAGAAACTATGTTCCAACTTCCTGTCAACAACCTTGGCAGTTTAAGAAAGGCCCGGAAAACTGTGAAAAAAATACTTAGTGACATTGGTTTGGAATACTGTAAAGAACATATAGAAGTAAGTATGGCACCTCCAAGGGTTAGAGCTAAAATGCTGCAGAGTTAAGGGGACAGGGAGGTATTTTGTGTATGCCATGATTTATTTTTAGACCTGTTTAGGTTCCACATAAAGTAGGAGTTCATTAGAAACTTGAGATACAATGTACACATAAACACTTCTAGAGATATTAGTGGCTGCTGAAATCCAGGAATGCTGAAAGAGCCCAGGAATGGTGTGGGATGTTGGGGCAGAAATGGGTCTTCAGGGAGGTTTTCAGGAAGTGTTTGTGCTGCAGCAGGTGCTGAAGTTAGAGAATCACCTCTGTTCTGGGGTCAGTTCCTGGAAGGGGAGGGTGTGTGTGCTGCTCTTCTGGACAAACTCCATCGCCGTGGCTTTGCCTGTTCTTTCAGTGTCTCTTTAAGGAGCATTTAAGTGAGATGTGTGAGAAGGAAATGCCAGTCCTTCCCCTTTGCAGAATTTGTAGAGCAAGTGTCATGTTTAAGAGGAGAATTCTGGACTGGGACAATGTTACTTGCAGTATTCATTTCAGTGGAAGTGTTATTTTTGAGTCTTTATGTGCTGCTGACTTCATGCCAAAGGTGAAATGCTAAAGAAATGCTTCATAAGTTAATTTTTTAAATAAAAATTGGGTGTCTTGGGCATCACACATGTCCAACTTTAAAAGCTTCCTGTGTGAAATTACTTAAAAGCCAAACAAAACCAATCAAACAAAATAAATACCACACCACCACCCCCAGAAAAAGCAGCCAGAAAATCCCAAACCCACACATCAGTTTGGGAACACTTTTCTCCAGGATTGCTTTTGGAATGAGATGAGTTTGTAACTGCAGTGTTGGATTGGTCAGGAGGATGAGTGGTGAAGACATTCTGCAGGTGTTCTGTGACATGGAGAATATTCAGAGCTCTTTCCCTCCCAGGAGATGCCCCCAAACTCCCCCAGTGATGGTCTCTGCCTTGGCCAGCAGCACCTGGGAGGGTGCAGGGGGGTGCTCAGGGATTGCTTAAGGGAGCCCTTGGGCCTTGGTTCTGACTCTCTGTCCTCTCTTCCCATCTTCCCTTCTCCAGGATTTTAAGCAGTTTGAACCTAATGACTTTTATTTGAAAAACACTACATGGGAGGATGTGGGACTGTGGGACCCATCGCTTACAAAAAACCAGGTTGGTAAGAGTTTCAGCTGACACTGAGGCTGGAGATGGGTTGTGCTGAAGGGCATTTCCCAGACATGCCAAGAGCTTTTCCTGCAGTTTTCCTCATGGATTTTCAGGTGTTGGCAGCTCAAGGGACAGCAAAAAGCTATGTGCTTTTTTCTTAGTTCTGTTAAGTTGTTCCTGGTGTATATCTCAGAGCCTGGGTGGCCAGAACTGCAGAGATGATGGGTCCCTGCTCAAGTCAGACAGCTGCAGTTAGGAGCCCATTCCCACCTGTTCCCAATCCTAGCAATATTTCATCAGCCCTCTGGCCAAAGGATCAACAATTTTATACAATTGGCAGGGAGTCTTTTACCTTTCCTTAAAGGTTTTATTCCTGGTTTCCATCCCTTCCAAAGCTGTTTCACTGGACACTCTCTGCTGCTCAGTGCAGGGTCGCTGTCAGTGCAGCCCTGGGTCCCACAGGCTGTGTCCCACATCTGCTTTGGGCATTTCTGGTTCTGCACAGCAGCTCAGGGACACTGCAAGTCCTGCTGTTGTGATGTTTCTGAGCCAGTAATAAAGGAATTCTGAGTTGAGCCAGCAGTGGAGGGAGGAAATGATACTGTTGATTCAAGCAAGTGGTGTGAGCTGCAGCAGCCTCTGCTGGGGCTGCAGGACAGAGTCACCCCAGCAGTGACAGGTCAGAGACCTCTCTGCAAAGGAATCCCTCTGTGAGCTCCTCAGAGCTCAGGTACTGCTCTCAGAGGAAACTGGGACCTGTCCTGTGATGGATTCCTGCTGTTAATCTGAAAATGACCATTTAGTACTGTCTTGTTTAAAATACTCTGATCTTCCTTTTCCTAGGTAACCCAGAATAAAAATTGTAATATAACAGGAGACAGCTCTTGGTTGGTTGGTTTGTTGGTCCATCAGGGGTGTGAGGCTTCAGCAGGTGGCCAGAGCAGATATTCCTGCCTTTGCAGAGGGAGAGTGCAGCTCTCCAGCTCCCTCACCTGTGACCTGTGTGTAGCTCAGTGCACAGGACTCATTCTGACACTCACGAGGAATCTCTGTAACTCTGAGTTCCCTGTGTTACCCCACCAGGTTGCTTGTGGCTGTCCCTAAGGCCAGTGGCACTTCAGACTGTGCTGTAGCAGTTGACAAGAGCTGCATTGACACTGTGTTAAATGGGACAGAAGCTGCAGGCAAACTGCAAGGATGGAATTCCCAAATTCCATTTTGTTCCTCATTCGAGATTGATTTAAAAATCAGGTTTATGCTTTGATCACAATGAAGAGGCTTGGTGGATATAAGGGCTTGTGTAGCCTGTGTCTTGGTAAGCTTAAATCCTTTTGTTCACCAAAAAAAGTTTGGAATTCCATCTTTGCTATTAAAGTGTGTAATGGATAAAGATACTGAAATAGCTCCAGTTACATATCCATATTGCATCTATAAAGTTTGGCAGATTCAGGTGGGCAGTATCTCATCTGGATACAGTCTCATTTCCTCAAACAGCCCTGCTTGGCTTTCCCCCAGAAAGAAGCTTGCAGGGACCTTTTCTTGCAGCTCAGCTGTAGGGAGGAGGCTTTTTGTGACTGATAGAGAAGGACACTTCTGAGTCAGCCTCACCTGCCAAGGTCATGCCTAAACCCTGAGGGACCCCTTGGCACTCACCACACCATGTGTATGTTCATGTGATCAGCTTTTTAAGGCCTGGTCTGCAGGCCACAAACGGGAGAGAGGTGAAGTGAAAGTTTGAGACAGTTGCAGGGGGGCTCGTGAGTATTGTTTAGAAAGGTTGTGTGGAGAATGTCATGGGTGTTACTTTGCTGAGAAGTGCTGTTGGATATTTAGTCTGTGCTCTGTTCTCTGTTCAAGGACTATCGGACAAAGCCCTTTTGCTGCAGTGCATGTCCCTTCTCCTCGAAGTTCTTTTCAGCCTACAAAAGCCACTTCCGGAATGTTCACAGCGAAGACTTTGAGAACAGGATCCTGCTCAACTGCCCCTACTGTACCTTCAACGCCGACAAAAAGACTTTGGAAACGCACATTAAAATATTCCACGCTCCCAACGCCAGTACACCGAGTGGAGGCATCAGCACTTTCAAAGATAAAAACAAACACGAGAGCCTTAAACCCAAGCAGGCTGACAGTGTGGAACAAGCTGTTTATTACTGTAAGAAGTGCACTTACCGTGACCCGCTCTACGAAATCGTTCGAAAGCACATTTACAGGGAACATTTTCAGCACGTTGCTGCTCCTTACATAGCCAAGGGAGGTGAAAAGTCCCTCAATGGTGCAGTTCCATTGAGCTCCAGTGCCCGAGAGGAGGGGGGTATCCACTGCAAACGATGCCTTTTCATGCCGAAATCCTACGAAGCTTTAGTCCAGCACGTGATCGAAGACCACGAACGGATCGGATACCAGGTCACGGCAATGATAGGTCACACCAACGTGGTGGTCCCCAGATCTAAACCTTTGATGCTCATAGCTCCCAAACCCCAGGATAAAAAGCCTATGGGACTCCCTCAGAGGATGGGAGCCCTCTCTGCTGGCAGTGTCCGCTCGCTCTCATCACAGCAGATGATGAACAGACTCACTATACCAAAGCCCACGTTAAATTCTGCAGGAGTCAATATGATGTCAAACGTTCACCTACAGCAGAACAATTACGGGGTTAAATCGGTACCCCCCAGTTACNCACCCGTTTCTCTTTCCCAACAATCACAAAGCATGAAACAGTTTTCAGCGAGTGGCAATGGGAGGCCTTACACTCTGGGAGGGGAGCAGAGGTCCCAGGCCTCGGGCAGGTACTCGCTGCAGTCTGCCAACTCCTCCTCGCTGTCGTCGGCGCAGCTCAAACAGACGTCGCTGTCGCAGTCCCAGGCAGCGTCCAGAGCTCTGGGCCAGTCTGGCTCCAAATCCCCCGTGGCTGCTACAGGTCCTTCCGCTGTCAACACCTCGTCCACGCAGAAGTGGAAAATCTGTACAATCTGCAACGAGCTGTTCCCCGAAAACGTGTACAGCGTCCACTTTGAGAAGGAGCACAAGGCCGAGAAGGTGCCTGCGGTGGCCAACTACATCATGAAAATCCACAACTTCACGAGCAAATGTCTCTACTGTAACCGCTACCTGCCCACAGACACGCTGCTCAATCACATGCTGATCCACGGGCTGTCCTGCCCCTACTGCCGCTCCACCTTCAACGACGTGGAGAAGATGGCTGCCCACATGCGCATGGTGCACGTGGACGAGGAGATGGGACCTAAAACTGACTCCACGCTGACCTTTGATCTGACCTTGCAGCAGGGCAGCCACACGAACATCCACCTCCTGGTCACCACCTACAACCTGCGCGACGCTCCTGCCGAGTCCGTAGCTTACCACGCTCAGAACACGCCCCCGGTCCCGCCAAAACCGCAGCCCAAAATCCAGGAGAAATCTGACGTACCCGTCAAGAGTTCTCCACAAGCTGCAGTGCCCTACAAAAAAGACGTGGGGAAAACTCTGTGTCCTCTGTGCTTTTCAATCCTGAAAGGCCCCATCTCCGACGCGCTGGCACATCACCTCCGGGAGAGGCACCAGGTGATTCAGACGGTTCACCCCGTGGAGAAGAAGCTGACCTACAAGTGCATCCACTGCCTGGGCGTGTACACCAGCAACATGACGGCCTCCACCATAACTCTGCACCTGGTGCACTGCAGGGGCGTGGGCAAGACCCAGAACGGGCAGGACAAAGGGACATCGTCCCGGCTGGGCCAGTCCCCCGCCGCCGCGCCCATGAAACGCTCCTACGAGCACATGGAGTTCCCCATGATGAAGAAGAGGAAGATGGACGACGATGACTCCCCCTCTGCCTTTGAGGAGAAGCCTGAAGAACCTGTAATTCTAGCACTGGACCCCAAGGGTCACGAAGATGATTCGTACGAAGCCAGGAAAACATTTCTTACCAAGTATTTCAATAAGCAGCCCTACCCCACTCGGAGAGAGATCGAAAAGCTGGCGGCCAGTTTGTGGCTCTGGAAATCTGATATCGCATCTCACTTCAGCAACAAAAGGAAGAAATGTGTTAGGGATTGTGAAAAATACAAACCTGGGGTGCTGCTGGGCTTCAACATGAAAGAGCTGAACAAAGTCAAACACGAAATGGATTTTGATGCTGAATGGCTGTTTGAAAACCACGACGAGAAGAATTCCAGAGTCAATGTCAGTAAGACTGTTGATAAAAAAATCAGCTTAGAAAAAGACAATGACAGTTCCTCAGACAGCTACGAAAACCTAGAGGAGGAATACAACGAGAGCCGCAGTCCCTTTGGGCAGCACGTCTCTGACATGGGTGGGAAAGCCTCGTCTGACAGCACAGTGCAGAACCCCCAGGACAGCATAGCCAAGGAAATCATGGAGGAAAACACCTTACAGGCTCCAGAGAAGGCTGAGCAAAAACAAGAGGAAAGCTCTAAATACGAAGAGATGATTGCTGCTGAAGAGCCAACAAAACTGGTAGGTGACGTTTCAGACAGTGAAGGTGATCAGGATGACCAGGATGATGCAGTGGAATGGAAAGATGGAGCTTCCCAGTCTGAAAGCGGGCCTGGTTCCCAGCAGGTTTCAGATTTTGAAGATAATGCATTGGAGGTAAAACCAGAAGTGTGGACAGATGAATCTTCCCAAAGCGAAGATGCCGGGAGCAGTAAACCCACCGTGGAGGCCAAGGGGGGTGGATCTGAAAGTGATGAAGAACAGTCAAAGTGGAAGAATCGTTCCTATGGAAAAGTAGAAGGGTTTTGGTCCAAGGACCAGTCACAATGGAAAAACACCTCCGAGCTGGAGGAGAGCCTGGCCAGCGAGCAGATGGAGTGGCAGAGCAGCACGATGGACAGCGAGGACGGCGACGGCTTCGGGGCCGTGGGGGCCGAGCCCATGCACGGCAGCCTGCCCGGGGTGGAGCTCAGCAGCCAGCAGGCATGAGAGGCTCTGCCCCACGGGGACACTGCCAGGAGGGCACTGCTGCCCTGCCCTGCCCTGCCCTGCCCTGCCCTGGCCCGGGGGCACCTACACATCTGCCGGCCCAGGGGCTGGCAGTGCCTGCGGGGATGAGCACAGTAACTTAATGTGAAAAAATGGATATGCTGGTGGCTCCAGAATGCACACAGAGAAAAGCAGAGGATTATTTTATCTGCGTTTTCAACCCTCCTTTCACCTTGTCCATGTTGAGTTGTGTCTTTCCAAGAGGCCCCTCTCTGGCAGCGCCGTGCCAGTGACCCGGCGCCCTGTATAGCAGACTCTGGGGAAATGGAGTTTTCATGTATCATTCTGAATAGTTGAAATGTATATTTGTACAGTCTTTTAGACCTATTCAAGTGAAGCTTATGGAACTGTTCTTGTGTACCCATCATAGATCTGTTTCTCTTTTTTAGTGTTGCCCTGCTGTGTAATAAATGCTGTATCTAGTTTCCCTAGCAAAGCTTGAGACTGCTCTAGTATGAATTTTGACAGACTTAGTTTTTGCACATAACCTTGTACAATCTCCAACCAGAGGCCAGCAACATAAAAATATATCTGGGCTCTGTTGTATTATAGAATTTTCTTGTTCTGAATATCCTTGACATGACAACTGATGACAAACATATTTCAGAGCCATTTTCTGAAATCTTTTAAGCTAAAAAAGAAAAATCACATGCAAGAAACAAGTTTGCAGCTACTAATTTTGACACCTTTTAGATCTGTATAAAAGTGTATTGTGTTGAAGCAGCACACTGAGACAAAGTGCTGGGTTTGGATATTTAGTTTTATCTTTAGTTAACACCAACAAGGTGTTGTATTCATTTATACCATCTAATATATGACACACTGTTGTAGTATGTATAATTTTGTGATCTTTATTTCCCTTTGTATTCTTCATTTAAGCATCTAAATAAATTGCTGTATTGTGCTTAATGTAAATATTTGCTTTATTACATGCAAGTGCTCCATTCCTGGTTGGTAAATCCCACCTCACTATATTCATTCCTTCTTTTTTGCCTCTGTTTTTCCAAGTGCTCCCCAGCCCTGCTGGGCCCTCTCTGTTTAGTACATACTGAATACTTATCTCCTTCCAGGTTATTGGGAATCTCCAGAATAACTTGGGCTGAAATGTGTTGTTCCTGTTCAGTGCTGTAGAACACAGTTATAAATAGCATTGTACTGCTTTGCTTGTTCTGCTCCTGGGGAAAGGAGCTCTGAGAATTCCTCGATGAACAGAGATCCGTTTTCACCTGGAAAATCCTTCCCTGTGTGTCCAGAGCCCTGGGCCTGAGGCCCAGGAAGGTGCTTTGGAATCTGGCCCTTCCCACAGGGAGGAGCACAAGGCTGGGCCAGCCTGGAAGGTAAAGTAAGTTAAACACCAGAAAAACTGAAACTGAGTTTATTCAAAGCTGGGCTTGGTGTGGCCAGGCCAGGCCTGCAGTGTGGAGGGACCTGAGGAGGGGATTCACTCAGGGGACTCTGCTGTGCTGACAAAAAAACTGTTCCTCAGTGCAGCAGCCTTTAACTGCTTAGCAATGACACAGACAATTTGGTGTCCTTCTATCAATGTGCCACATTTGTCTCCGTACCTGGCAAGATAATCTTAATATTAGCAAACTCTACAGTTAACAGTGTTCTGAACTGCTGGGTGTAGTCAGTGAAGAGAAAGACTGAAATATGAACTCTTTAGGAGTGTTTCATTTGCCAGAAAATTCCAGGAAATGCCATTTTATACAGTGATTAAATTAAAGGTCTTGCACACAACCATTCTCTTACCAGGATATCAAGAAGGAAGAAGGGTGGTTATTTTAAGCCTTGGCATAAACTTTTTAGTATTTCAAACCAGTTACTCTTCAGATCTGGCTTTGAGGCTGCTTACAGATTCCTCTCCAGGTTTGAGGCTAACCACACTTTTGGGGAAGTCAGAAAGGGGAAGAAAATAGCTCAGTAAAACTGGAAGAGCCTTAACCCGATGTGTGTAATTCAGGATATCATACCGTGAACCAGGGGCTGCAAACTACCCGCATTTCACAGCCTCTCTGCAGCCCTGGAGCACAACCCCGGCCCCTCCCATGATGCTCGCAGGGGAGGGGATCGAGCTGAGCCTCACGCTGGGCTGGGTCCCGGGGCTCGGGAGCCTCCCTGGGCTTTGGAAACTTCCTGGGGCTTGGGGAGCTTCCCAAGGCTTCGGGAACCTCCCAAGGATTCGGGAGCTTCCCAAGGCTCCAGGAGTTTTCCAGGGCTTCCGGAGCTTCCCAAGGTTTGGGGAGCTTCCTAAGGGTTTGGGAGCCTCCCGGGGCTTTGGGAACTAACCAAGGCTTCGGCAGCTTCTCAAGGTTTTGGGAGCTTCCCGGGGCTTCAGGAGCTTCCCAAGGCTCCGGGAGCAGCGCAGCACAAGGAGTAGCAGGACCCTCTTCCAGACTTGGTTTCAGCCGCTGTCCCTGGCCTGAACGAAGGATCATTTTCTGTCCCAGGGGCTCTGCTGCGCTGTCCTGTCACCTGCAGGGACAGCCCTGGGGCCAGGTGGGGTCCCGGGACAGCCGCAGCCCTGTGCACAGCCGGGTTGGTGCTGTGGCTGCAGGCTCAGGCAGAGCTGGGATGTTGGAGCGCTGTTGGTGCACAGGCTGCACTGGGGTGCTGTGTCCGACACTTCCCTGGCTGTCACTCCTGATTCCAGTGAGCTCCTCCTTCCTTCCCGTGCCCTCCTCCCCGAGGCACAGCCCTGAGCAGGGATTTCCCAGCTCTCTGTCCCTCATTCACACCCCAAAGCCGCCCTTGCCCTCAGCACCTTCCTGTGGGGCCGTGGCCGAATCCTTCCCCTGCTCTGGGATTTCTGCTCAATCAAAACATTTCTGATGTTCATTGCTCTGGCTGAAATCAGCTCTGGTGCCATCTGCTGCTGCTGTCCCTCTGTCCCACAGCCACAGCTCCCTCGCAGCAGCTCACCAGTCAATATTTGACCCTTAGACACTTATTTTCATGGCAAACCTGAATATTCACCCAGTATTTTTATAGGGAAATTCTGTCATTCTCCCCACTAAGGAATTAGCAGGTTTCAAATACTCACTAGTACAGTTACAGGAAAGTTTCCCATTGTGCAGAATACGCATTTCACACACAGCTATGGTAGGAAAACAAATTAATTTCCATTTTAGTCAGAACCAAAAGATTTCAGGAATATGTCATGTGCTTTGTCTCTCCAGTTTTGTTAATAAAGAAGCTGATATTTGCATAAGCAGGCTGGTGTAACCAGGAGTGTTTTGTTCCTTTTCTGACTGATTTGCCTCTCTGTAACCCCAGCTCGTTGGTGATGATCCATTACAAGAACCTGCATTGCAGGGGCAGAGGCAGCCACTCGCCCTTCTCTCCATTGCTTTATATTTTAATTTGACTTTATCTTTCATCATCAGTCCCACTAATAAATATGAAAAGGTTGTGTTCATTTATTTCTGCATCAGAAGAGCTTTGGTCTCCATGGTTACAGCCATGCAGCTTTACTTTCACCATAAGCTTGGTGCTTTCTTTTTTTCCCTTCACAGACTTTGCACTGGGTTCTCCATCTTGAGCTTTTCCACAGGCATTTTTTAAAACAAGCATTTTTTTTCCCATTTCTCCATATTGTGCTTGATGCAAAGCCAATCATCTGAAAGGTACAGCCCCTCCTCTGTTCCCTGTTCAGAGAACTAAGGGGCTTTGGTTTTCCTGGGCCTGTTCTGAAGTAAAAACCTTAAAATTGCTCCAGGTGCAGGGATGGGCTGCGCTGCTGGTGGTGCTGGCTAAATCACACCTACGCTGCAAAATGGCCCATCCAAAGGCCCAGTTTATTTCTGTCATCCAGGCTGTATCACACAACAGGCTGTAAAACCCTGCTGCTGCTGCAGGAAGCTTCAGCCACATGGAATTTATGGCATTTTAAAATTCTGCCATTGACTGACTTTGCATTCTCTTGCAAAATCTGAGTGTGTGTGGGGCTGGCAGTGTTGGCACAGGACTGGCAGGTTTGACAGGCTGCAAAGAGCACCCTTCAACCCCTGATCATTCCAAATATAAAACATGAAGGTAAACAAAGGGAGCTTTTGGACATTGTCTTCACTGGTTTTGGAAGCTCGACCAAGTACAGACTCCTGGGATCAAATCTTGGAAAAATCTTCCCTCCACAGAGCTACAACAGGGTCAGAAATCTGGGCTTCCCCTTAGGGCTGCCAGCCAAAGACCTGAGATGTGAGAGAGTCAGGATGTCCCAAAGTATGAACCATTAAGAATAAATAAACTCAGACACCTTTCCTAGAAACCTCTTGGTTATCATGAATTACTTTGATTTTTGGTACCTACACAGTTCCCAGGGAGAAAACCTTCAGCTGGGGAGATCAGGGCCAAGGTGCTGGCAGGGGGTGTCTCTGGAACAGGAACAGGGCAGAAATTCAGCTGCTTGCTCAAGGACAGGAAATAAGACTTGAGGGAATTGTCTGCTAAAAGAGACAAGGGGGTGGAATCATCATCTCAGAACTGAAGTTGCTCTCCAATAATAATAACTGACTTTGTAAGCAGTGCTGAAAATGTGGATTTGTTTACTCTCACACCTGATTCTACAGACTTTGAAATCATCTTAGCTGGGTTAATATTGAACAGATAAAAATAGAGTAGAACACAGGGGAAATTTGTTTTAAAGCACAGAGAAATGCAAATGAATTAGTACCACTTGAAAATACTGACTACAGAAGAAATACAGAAAGGGATTTGGGTTTGCTTCTGGGGTTTTTAAGAACTCAAATAATTGATTAATCCTGAATTGAGGAGATAAAATAATTTCTTTCTGTAGTGCAGCCATCCAAACCTCTAGCTAAAATCTCAGTCTCAGTGGGTAAGGAGCCTGTCTTTCCCCTGAGGTTGATGCTCCCCAGGCTCTAAACTTCACCTATTTCCAGAGGCCAGTTTGCTATTTAAAGTCCTCCCATTTGTGTGCAATTCTCCTCCCTGTGTTTCATCACATCCTTCCCATGGGCACAACTTTTGATGTAACACAAACCCGAAGTTTCCTTCTCTGGCTCAGCCTTCACAAGCTCTGGGTAAAACGAGCTGAAGGATCTGCACTGACCATGGAAGTGCTGCTGGTCGTGTCCTGCCCCCCTGTGAAACAGAAAGGACAAAAAGCCTGAAGCAGAGGAGCTGTGAGAATATCCAGCTGCAATAATTCATGCTGGAATATGAACACTTCATTGTCTTCCCCAAAATAAAAGCAGAGAGAGGGAAATGTTACAGATCACTCCAGTTTTCCAAGTAAAATAATCAGCCCCTCATTTAGGGCAACACTGCCTGTGGTCACACCGGGAGCAAAGGGACAGGGCTGTTAATTAGGGTAATTAGGCTTAACGAGCTGGGTGCCGATCTGTTTGCCCAGCCTCACTACGGGCACAGCCTCTCCCAGCAGCCCTTAAATCAGCCTCTGCCTTTCCCAGAGCTCACAAAACTCCTGCTCTACTCTGGTTTGTCACTTGAGAGTTAGTGACAGCGCTTGCTGTCCAAAATTCCTCCAAAAAGATGGTGCCACAGTTGCAATGAGGATTTTTTTTTTCTTAGATCCCTGGGATAGTAAATCTGATGCTTTGATGTCTAACACGTTATTATTTCTATAATATTACAGCTATTTTTACTCACACCTTCCCCTCTGACCTGCAGGTACCACGTGGTCTCTCTGTCCCCCCTTGCCACGGGGCATTTTTGGGGTGACTTCCCAGAGCTGTGCCATAACCACTTCCAAAACCACTCCTCCTTTGGTGGCACCCACCAAACTCACGGAGGAGTTACCACTCTGAGTTAAAGGAAATAAATACTTCACTCTCATCTGAGGCTCAGCTGCTGAATCACTGGGAAATGAGAGGCAAAGCTCCCAGCTTGGAAAACGTTTTCCAGAGAGGGGCCCAAGGAAATCTTTTCCACAGTGGGACAGATGGGCAGGAGGAATCTCTGTGCTGGGCACAGCTCACAGGCTGAGATGAAATAATTCCTTTGTGGTCAGGCTGCTGGGAAGCTCAAAGGAGAAGTGAGGTGGTTGCCTGCTAAGCAGGAGGGGGATGTAGGGAAGAGGGAGAAAATGTCTTGAAATTCCGAAGGCTGTTGAAGTGATCAAAAGAGAAAGGTTTAAGTAGAAGCAAAGAGCTTTTTGCCTCCAGATCACTGATTCCTGCGTGTGCCCAGATCTCTCTTGATCTGCCCCTGCATTCTATTAACTTAAAGATCCAACAATGAGGGAATAAACTGAGAAAATAAAGATTAAAGGAATTACAGAGGAATTTAGCATTTGGAAGGCAGCATAGCATGTTCAGATGAGGCCTGATCAAATAATAGTAATGAAAGGATTAAAGCATTTGCGAGAGCTTTTGAAAAATCAAGTACACACAACTCTGCACTTGCAGGCAAATAAAAGCACTGGCATGTAGAATCATGCCTGGGAGAATAAAACTTCTGGTGGCAGCTTTAGAGACTTCAGTCAGCTGCATTTTAACAGGCAGCCAGGTTATCCAGGGAGATAAATTGTGTGACACACTGCAAGGCACTGAAAGCACCCTGGAGAAATGCAGCTGAAAGCCCCCCCAGGTGACACAGCAAACACAAGGAGCAGGAGAAAATGACCAATTTAAGGGCAGAATGGTCACTCTGACAACTGCAGCCCCACATCAGAACTGCAGAGCCGGGTCTGAGGGTGATCACTGCCAGGGTACATCACATGCAGGTGGAAATTCTGTCCAGGACAGGAGTTTCTGCCCTAAGGCAAACACAGCAATGTCAAACACTCCAACTTTCAGAGCACAAGCCTTGGAGCCCAATTTTTGCTTTCCTCCCACACTACACATCCTTCCTCCAGCATTCCTTGCAGGATGGATTCCATTCTCCATGTGGAGCACCTTTACTGTCACAGACAGGTGAAGGAATCAAAGCACTCCTCTGTAAGCCCAAAATGACTGAATGAGGAGCACAAGCTGCAGAATTTTCCTCCTGGAGAGACACAAAAGTCCTTTCCTTCCTGTTTTTCCAAACATTTCTGTGCAAACACTTTGGAGCAAAGTCAATTCCATGCAAGCTCCAGAAAGCATCACATGGATCCTGTTGACTGAAACTGGTCATTAATGACAACCTTTCATTTACAACATGTAATTTCCTCAAGGCAAGGGTAAATCAAGCTTCCCTTGTGAAGTACAATACCATGAAAATACAAAAAAAATCTGCCAAAGAGTTATTTGTATTTCATAAATAATAACGAGATACACGAAGTCAAGAGAATTTAGAAAAAACACAGGAGAGAAAACCAACAGCCACGTCCCACTTTTCCACCCTCAGTCTCTTCAGGGCTGTTCAACAGCTGCAATAACGATCTGCACTAATCAATAATCTTGCTGAAGCCTTGGGAGCTCAGTTCACTGGCTGCCTGGTGAGGAGACAGGAAACAAGGATGCTCACAGGGGTGTGAGGGGCAGCAGAGGTGGGGCAGCTTCCAGGACCTCCCCCAAAATGAGTTCTGAGTGCGCAGTGCCAGGTTTGGTGTGTGTTACACACCAGGTGAGGGATTCAGCTCCTCACTAACAGAATCATCTCCCCAGGATGCTGATGCCAGAAGGAGAAGTCCTTTCCCACAGGAGGTCTGGGTGTGTTTTGGTGCCCTTTGAGGCTGGTGTGACAATCTGTGTCTCTGAGGCTTCCTGGGGCAGCCAGCCCTGCCTGTGGCCTGCCCAGACCCCCAGCTGCCTCGTGCTCAGCTTCAGGAGAGCCAAAAGGGAAACAAGGAATGAGCCAAACCAAGGTAAATAAAACCCAACCTTCTGAGCACTTCGACCTTCAGGAGCAGCACAGGCAGAGACCTTCACAGCACCTTCTGCCACAAACACTCTCATTTTATCAGTAAACTGTTCTCAGGTAACTCCCTGCATTCTTTGCCTTGGCTTTTGCTGCCAGCTCTGCCCTCAGGTTCCAGGTCCCTGTCCAGTGGGACAATCCAAGGAACTGCCTAAGACTGGCAGGTCCAGAGAGGGACTATTGCAGCAAGCTGGTAAAGAAAAAGAAATAAGGAACAACAAACACTAACAAAACCTTTGGGAGCAGGCAGTGTGTTTGGGGATGCTAAAGCTGCTGGTTCACAGCATTGGGAGGCTGCTGTCAATCAGCTGAAATGTCAGGGCAATCAGAGCAGGTTCTTGATGACTGGAAAAAAGCCAAATGTCATGTTCAGCTTCCAGAAGGCTGAGGAGGAATAGCTACAGGATGTTCAGCCTAACCCCAGTCCCAACAAAAATATGGAGCAAAACCTTTTGGAATCCATTTCCAGCACTCCAGAGGAAAGGAGGTGCTCAGGAGTCAGCCTGGCTCTGTGAGGGGGAGCAGGGTCAGTTCCCAGCTGCAAGGGGCAGCTCTGCAGGGCTGGAGCCCCTCTGAGAGCAGCAGCTGCCCTGATCCAGCAGCCTCTGCAGGGAGAGGTGACACAGAGGGGACAGGGACGGGCACAGCCAGGCTGAGGGGTGACCACTGAGTCAGGAACTGTGTTATCAACAATTATTTACTTTGATTTTTGGTCTGGGGGCTCCCAGGCCAGCAGGGTTGGCTGGACTGACACCCTTGGAGCAGGCGCAGCAAGGGGACAGTCTGCACTGGACACACTTGTCATGAGCAGAGCCTGAGCTGTTCCCTCAGCCTGAGGAAGACAAGGAATGCGGATGGGAAGCACCTGGGACACCCCAGCAGACCCTGCAGGTGTGGCAGAGCTGCAAGTGGCAGATTTAGTCTGGCAAAATACTCAATATTCTAANAATCCATTTCCAGCACTCCAGAGGAAAGGAGGTGCTCAGGAGTCAGCCTGGCTCTGTGAGGGGGAGCAGGGTCAGTTCCCAGCTGCAAGGGGCAGCTCTGCAGGGCTGAGAGCAGCAGCTGCCCTGGTCCAGCAGCCTCTGCAGGGAGAGGTGACACAGAGGGGACAGGGACGGGCACAGCCAGGCTGAGGGGTGACCACTGAGTCAGGAACTGTGTTATCAACAATTATTTACTTTGATTTTTGGTCTGGGGGCCTGGGGCTCCCAGGCCAGCAGGGTTGGCTGGACTGACACCCTTGGAGCAGGCGCAGCAAGGGGACAGTCTGCACTGGACACACTTGTCATGTTCCCTCAGCCTGAGAAGACAAGGAACGTGCATGGGAAGCACCTTGGACACCCCAGCAGAGCCTGCAGGTGTGGCAGAACTGCAAGTGGCAGATTTAGTCTGGCAAAATACTCAATATTCTAATGCTCATTGGGAAGGCATTCAGACAACCAGAGACTGACCCTCCCACAAGTCACAGGAGATGGAAAATGACTCTCATTTTCCAGGAGTAATACAGCAAGAAATAAAGATCAGTGAGGGCTGGCTTGGATGCCAACCTCCAGTGAGCAGCTGGGATGCTGTTCCGTGGTGGTACAGCAGAAATTTGCCCACAAACACACGGACAGCCAGCATGCCTGCACTGTCCAACACAGCTGAGGAACCTGTTTCCAGCTGAGACCAGCAGCTGATGCTCAGAGTGTAAAAACAGGGCAAGAATGCAGAATTCCTGCCTGAAATACTCCCCTGACCTATAGGAATTTGCAGCATAACTTTGCTGAACAACTCTGATGAATTTTAATATATAAAAATCTTCTTTCAGTTACAACTGCAACAGTGAGTTCCAAACTTCAGTGAGACACCACCTGTCAAAAACCCTCCCTGAGTTCATTTGGGGCCCGGCTGTGGGGGTCGGGCTGCTGCACACGGGGACACGGACACACACAGGGACACAGGGACACACAGGGACACAGGGACACACACAGGGACACACAGGAACACACACAGGGACACACAGGGACACAGGGACACACATACACACACGGACACACACATCCCAGCCGTACTGACACATGGACTCTGCGACAAAACGAATGCTACTGAAGCCCAAAAATATCTGCACCGACTATAAATATGTTATGAAAGAGCTTTAAAGTGTGCCCTGAAGCACGCCCCGATTGGCTGCCAGTGATGTCACACAGCCCCGAGCGCAGCGCCGGGCTGGGGAGGCTCCGCTCGAACCGCCGGCAGCGGGGGCAAACACGGTGTAACCGCGGTGTAACTGTGGCGTAACCACGGTGTAACCACGGTGAAACTGCATAGCGTAACCCCGCTGTGACCACGGTGTAACTGCATAGTGTAACCTCACTGTAAGCTCACTGTAACCACAGTGTAACTCCACTGTAACCACAGTGTAACTCCACTGTAACCACAGTGTAACTCCACTGTAACCACAGTGTAACTCCACTGTAACCACAGTGTAACTCCACTGTAACCACAGTGTAACTCCACTGTAACCACAGTGTAACTCCACTGTAACCACAGTGTAACTCCACTGTAACCACAGTGTAACTCCACTGTAACCACAGTGTAACTCCACTGTAACCACAGTGTAACCTCACTGTAACCCCACTGTAATCACAGTGTAACCCCACTGTAACCTCACTGTAAGCTCACTGTAACCACAGTGTAACCTCACTGTAACCCCACAGTGTAACCCCACAGTGTAACCCCACAGTGCAACCACAGTGTAATCCTACTTTAACCCCACTGTAACCCCGCTGTAACCCCACTGTAACCCTGCTGTAACCCGACTGTCACCCCACTTTAACCCCACTGTAACCCCACTAACCC
>VXBB01022065.1:40423-80666 GCA_013399915.1 Illadopsis cleaveri | reverse complement strand
GGGAGGGCGTTGGAAAAGCACTGATATCATCGGCACCGAGCCTGACTCATCCTGGCTCTTCAGCACAAGCCGTGCCGCTCAGCGGGGCACACATTTTATTCCAATTAAACCATTGCAGGCAAGCCAGCTCTACATAATGATTTTTTTTTTTTCTTCTACTCGTAGCAAAGCGTGCCTGCCCTAGGCCAAAAGGTGAGAGGGGACAGAAGTGACGCTGGAGTCAGTGGAGAGTCTCCACTTCTGGTACGGAGCCCTAAGCATAAGTCTTGCCAGAAACCTGCAGGGTCTGTCTCGGCTGCTGCAGCATTCCTGCCTCCCTTGTGCCTCCAGAGCAGGCTCACAGCACTGTCCTGTGTCAACAGCCCTCGCCCTAACTGCAAATGCCCAGGTCACAAGCCCAGGTGGGAATGTCACCTCTTCTCTCCACGACAAGGAGTCCAGCTCCTGCCAAAAGACCCCAGGGGGGGCAGCATCAAAGTGCCCCTGTCACTGTGAGAAAATGCAAGGTGACTTGTTCCTCCTGCCCTTCCTGCTCAGGTTTGTCTCGTTTATTAGAGGTTTGGGAGGTGAGTCAGGGAGCTGCGGAGTGAGGATGGAACTGGGGAGGAATCAGCAGCTAAGGGAAAGGCAAACCATTTCCAGGCACAGGTGAATCACTTGCTGGTGTTAATGCATCTTATTCTCTGGGAGGTGTGCATGGATGGGGCTGGGAGTGAGCTGCAGCTTGACTCCATCAGAAAATTGTGGAGTCAAGTGAAAAAAACAAGGCAAGGCAAGGCTGCTTTTCCAGTAAATGAGGCGATACATTGCAAAGGAGCAGCCTGCAGCCGGCAAAGCTCCAGCAACCCCTGGTCCTGTAGCTCCCTTAAAAGGGGCGATTTTAGCCTGGGACAGCGGGGAGACAGAAAAGCCATAAACACCCTGAAAGGAATGTGGCTGCCGAGAAACAGAATCTCTGCAGGCGAGGCGAGGTGGGGGGAGCCTGGATGGGGTTTGCAGCACCACGCCATGCCTGGAGCCAGCCTGTTCCTTGGCCATGTGCTGTCCAGAGGGAAGGACCCCTGTCCCAGTGCTAACAGTCCCTGTATGGTGCTGGGGGGGCTCCTGCCAAGCCCCGGAGGTGTCATGTCCCCACGTCCTCGGGCCCCACATCATACAGACATCCTTGCTTGCCAGCTGCTGGCATGAGAGCAGGTAGAGCTGGTAGGTTGTGTGTGGGCAGCAGGACACCAGCCTTGGCCAAAGAAGGAGCAGGCAGGGCTGGTAGAGGGTGCCTGTCCCAGAGGAATTTCTTCTTGATCATATCCCACTTCTTTACGGGCATCTGAGCTATTCTGCACAGACTTTGCTCTTAGTGCCATGGAGCAGCCCTGTGTCCTGGGATATCATGCAGGTCCTTGGGAAGAGCCCTTGGGGCTGGCTTGTCCCTGCAGGTAGCTGTGGACATGTGGTGACACCTCTGGGCCAGGCTCTCCCCTGCATGTCCCAGGCTGGTGTCAAATGGTGCATCAGTAGCCTGACTGAGATGACCATGCTACTTGCTTTTCTTCCAGGACTGATGAAGATGCAGCACGTGGTACTTGTCTGTAAATAGATATTGTAGTTTGTTGTTTTTGTTGATCTTTTGTAAAGAAATAGTCTTCAGTTTTCACACCCCGGCTCTTTGGGTACATGCAGTGTTTGCAGAGTTGTGGTTTCCAATTGCCCTGGGTTCCTGGGGCTGGAGGTGTCTGGGGGTGGTGGCACAGCTGCCCTGGGGATGAGGGTACCTGTGCACAGAGGGGTCCCACTTATGAAGGTCCTGGTACTAGTCGTGTTCATGTGCTGGTGCAGAACAGTGTCCCCAAGAGCAAAGCTGTCACCAGCAAAGAGAGGGGTCTGACATGACTAGCTTCCACAGCAATGCCACCAAAGCAGGCAGGAAACTTTCTGCTCCCCTTCCTGCTGCAGCCAAAGGGATTCCTGGAGTGAGAGCTGGGATCAGGCCACAGACCTGCAAAATCCCAACTGATGCCACAAAGGCCATGCAGCCTTGGGAATTGCTGGAGCCAGGGTCTGGGCAGAAGGTTTGGGAGCTGTAGGTGCTGATGGTTAAGGCTTTGACCCTTCAAACGCTCTGGGCTTTGCTTCCCACCCTTTATTGTGCTCTCCTGTGCTGTTCAAGAGACTCAAGCCAAGTGAAAAGATCCTCACCCTGCCCGGAACCCTGCTGCTGNGCTGCCGGTCCCCACGCCGGTCACTGTCCCCCACCCCGGGCCGGAGGTGCCGGTATCGGAATGGCAGCCCGGGCTGACTGGGCTCGGGTCGCCCCGTGTCCGCCGGGATCTTGGCAAACCCCGACAACGCCGGGAACAGCCGGGGGGCGGCGGGGAGTCGAGGCTGTCCCTGCATGGAAGGGGCCGCTCGCCGAGCCGGGACACCGCGGGGCGGAGGTGCGCTCTGTCCCCAGAGGTGCCGATGCTCACTTNGGCTGTAGTGGGCAGGGGGTGGGGGCCTTTGGGGTGGTACCGGGGCGCCCTGGGCGCTGGTGCCTGGAGGTGGATGCAGAGTGTGGGCAGCGGTGGGTGCTGGCAGCGAGTCCCGGCGAGATGCGATGCGGAGAGCTGCAGGGCTGCGGGATCCCGGGGCTGCGGGCTGAGGGGCCGGGGATGCTCCTGGCCGCTCCTTNTTGGCAGGGCACCTGGCCGGGCTGCTGGCAGCGGGACCCGCCTGCGCCGACGCTTACCGGGGCCTCTCGGACTGCGTTCTCAAGCTGGGGGACAGCATGGCTGCGTACGAGGAGGAGGAGGGCATCGAGCTGCAGGGGCTGCGCCGAGTCTGCAGGTGAGTTCGGTGCATGCCAGCCTGGCTTTTGGCATTGCCCCTGTCTGAAGTCTCCCGCCCTCCTGAGTCTTGTCGTGCCTGCACACACACATGTGCTCCACACCTCACTCCGGTTTCAGATAGACCCAGTGAACTTTTCTCTGTCCATCTATCCATCCATCCATCCATCCATCCATCCATCCATCCATCCATCCATCCATCTCCTACCTGTCTCCCACCGGAGTTTGTATCCCTGGTCCCTCCTTTGTATCCCTGGCAGCTCCAGCACTGGTCCCATCAGACCCCACATGCCTGCAGCCAGGAGGAGTGGGGCTGGAGGGACCCGACCCGCTCTGCATCCCAGGAAAATTGCCCCTGGAGCCCAGGTTTCAGGCAGTGCTCTGCCCCAGTGCCCAGCGGGCACCATGTGCTGCCCAAAACAAGCTTTCTCCCTCCCTGCTCAGACCCTTCATCCTTCAGGCTTGGATTTGTCCCAGCCCTGGTTTGCCCGAGTTTGTAGCGATGCCCTGAGATGACGATATTGGGAGGATGTTAACTTTAACAGAACTCAAGAAGAGCTGGGTAATGAGGGGTGGTGCTGGGCAGGTTTGGGGAAAGGTCCGCTTAAAAAACAGATGAGCAGAAGTAACCAGGTGGATGTAAAATGTTTGCAGAGATAAATGCAGGCAGCTTTGCGTCTCCAGAGCGAGCTGTGGGGAGTGAACAGGAGTTACAAGGTAATGCAGACAGCAATGAAGGGAAAACCCACGTACCTGGGGGTGGTGGAAACCTGGCAGAGCAAGGTGGAGGGCTGAGTGCCCTGGGGTCATGCTTTCTGCGCGGCTGGAAACCACCCTGCAGGGTGTGACCTGCTCTGTATTCCCCCTTCTCCAGGAGACCGCCTGGATCAGGATGCACAGCCTCTCTGGGGCCTGTCTGTGGGTGGGCTGAAATGAGAACTGCTCTGGTTTGGACAGAATTGATACTTTTTGGGTTGTTTGGGTTTTTTTAAAGGAGGCTTTTTGGCATTAGAAAACGCCCAAGGAGTCAGCCCAGCCCATGCTGCTGCTGGCTGGAGAAGCGATTCCTTTGCTGAAGCTCGTGTGAAATGTGTGAACTGAGTTTTTCTTACAGCTCGGAGCCACAGACCACCACCAGACAGGTCCTGGGATCTTCCCCAGCCGGAAGCTTCCCGCCAGGAAATATTTCTGAATTATTTCCCTTTGACGCTCAGCCTTATCCACTGCTGCTTGCATTTCTGGTGCCGTGGTCCCCTCTCCAGGAGGGTGGGTGAGGGATGGACAGGGAGCCAGGAGCTGCTGTGGGGGCTGCTGGTGTCTCAGCTCGGTGTGCAGAGCTGCCCCAGCAGCCTGCCTGCCTGAGCAGATGGGCTGTGAAGGGTGAATCGCTGGGTCCACCTTCCCCGAGCTTGTCTTGCCTGAAGACATGGGTCAGGTTTAACTCTTACCTGTCAGAGCCGCCCGCTGCTGCTGCAGATCGGGAGCGAGCGCCGGAGGTTGCCGGGGTTGGCACCAGCTTTTCTCATTATCTGGGGACGTTTATTCTGCCACAGTGACTCAGTTTAATGAACTCCCTCACAGCTGGCGTTCTGACGTAAACCCTGGCTCTAAGCAAGCAGAGTGCTCAGGTTTGCCTCTCTGCACAAGGTGTTATCTCCAGCACAGTGCACTCAGACAGCACCGTGCTGTCCTTCTCAGGTGCACAGTGTCCCCTCTCAGCCAGCTGGGCTGCATCCCCTTCCTGACGGGTGACACGTGTGCCTGGTGTGTTGGCAGACACAGGGAAGGTGTCAGAGCAATCGCTCCTGTCCTCCAGACTCGTCTCCCAGCTTGCAGGGAGTGGTGCCCAACCCCAGCCCATGTGGGACAGGACAGCAGAGCAACTCCCGCTGTATTCCCACAGGACCACAGGTTATCTTTGCCTGTTCTGTCTGTTCCCTCTGGTACTTCCTAAAAGCCTCTTTCCACTGAACAGCTTCTACTTGTGAAAGCAATACCCAGCAGATAAATGGAAATGATTCTAATGAGAACACCGTGAATAACTCCTCCTGCCCCTGCCTGTACCTCAGTAAAAGCTGTGACAGCCTGTGGGAGCTCTTGTCCTTCTCCCTGCTTTGTGCTCCCAGTTGCCCTTGACTCTGCTTGGAGAAAGCTTGGAAAAAGTGATGAATGAGATGTGCTGGGCCTTTGTTTGCAGCCTGTGTGAGATACTCAGCTAAACATTTGTTGATGGAAAATAATGGATTTTATTGACTTCCAGAGAAAAGGGGGGGAAAAAAGAATAAATAATTTCAGTGTTTTGAGATTCAGAGTTTTAGCCAAGATGCTCTGGCAGATGATGGAGGGGATGAATAGTCTGGGCAACTTGCACAAAACACGAGGGTTGTTGCTGCTCAGAGGGCAGGCTCAGGGCAGCAAGGCTCTGCCTGGCATCCAGCAGTGTGGGAGCGCAAAGGGACTGACATTGTGGTGTCTCCATGGCTGCAGGTATTGGGATGAATTCCACACCTGTGCCCTGACGGTGCTCTGGGAGTGCCAGAAGGAAGCAGCAGCCGTCTGGGAGATGCTGAGAAGGGAGTCCCGAAAAACCAAATTTCAAGGCAGCTTGTTTGACCTCTGCAGCCCCAGCATGGCCCAAAGCTTTGCCTGGACCCGCGTTCCCAACATTTCCATCCTCAGCATCCCCCTCCTCGTCACTTGGCTGAACTTATAAACTGCAGCTCTGTGAGTGTCCCAGCAGAAGTGGTGGCACTGTGTGGCGTGGCACCTTTCAGATCTATTCTCCAAACCTTTGAGGAACACACTGTGTGGAGCTCAGAACTCCTGGCTCCATCCTGCACCTGTGAGACATGGAAGAGCTCGGCAGCATCTCCAGGGTGTTGAAATTTCTCTGTAATCTGGAATAACTCCTGTCCCCTTCTGCCTCAAGGCACAGATCTGGTTGTTCAGAGATTTGGGAACTTGTAAATACAGGGCACAGGATTTGGGGAGAAATGATAAATTCTGGAAAAAGGATGAATGCTGGACACGTCTGCACTCTTTTATGGCAACTGGAAGGAAACCTGTATACTTTGCTGATTCTTTCCACCAGATCAGCTCTCCAGGGTTTTGATTTGGGCACTCCAAACAAGATGGGTATTTTTCCCACTGCTCCATGAGGTGCAGGGGATGGTGTCTGTCCTGTCACAGGCTGAAGGAAGACCTTACTGCCCTGTACTGGCCTTTTCTCTTTGAGGACGTGGTAAAACCCCTGCTGAACAATAATCACAGTTGCATGACTTCTCTTGCAGACATCTGAATTCCCGAGTAACTTCTGTGTTATGTGTAAATCCCTTTTCTAAGGACAGAGGTGAAAAAATACTTAGGGGGAGAGGGAATATCGAGCTAGGAGGACAAAAGGGATTTATAGCAACTCTTCTGCTTTAAAGCTTACCCCAAGATACCTGTAAGCAGCTGTGGGTAGAAGTGTGTAATGCCAGAGTATTAAAGCTTGTTGTAGAGCCAACAGCATGGCAGAAGTTATTTGTCCTGGCTCTTGCTCGACAGCATAGTCTCCTCTTGTCTCTTTTGTGGCTCAGAGTGTGGTGAGTTTTGCAGCTTCAGTACAAGCATGGAAGTATTTGGAACAGAGAGGTGTTTGCAAGTGATTTCTGAGTATGTTGGAGAAACACAACAATATTATTGGTTAGCCTAAGGCAGTCTGTGTTTTAAGGATGCTGATGGATCTCTGTGGCCTGCCTGGCTCACCAGGGCCCTGCTAACTCCACAGATCCCACCAGATGCATTCCAGGCAGTGGACAAGCTTCCAGAGCAAAGGATCTTTTTTCTGACAGTGGTGTTGGGTCATGCTGCTTTCCTCTGGCATTCACGTGTTCTTCCTCTTACCTTCACTATCCCTCAACACTCTGCTCCTGCAGCAGCAGGAGATAATGAAGAAATTGGGGCAAATTCCAAGAAATAAGCCAGGACAGAGCAGCTGGTGTTCAGACAGCACTTCAGTGCACGAGTTGTTACTTATGTATTCAGTACTCAGCATCTGGGGCACAAAGCCTTAGGGTGAGCAGGGGAAAAAGGGTAAATGAGAGCACTGTAAAACCTGGAGTGAACCACTCAGATGTGCTTCATTTTTTAGTTCTTACTCCACGCCAAGAGCACTGTTTGCTGTGTGATACTGCTCTCCCTCCACTCTTACCTCTTGTGGCTGGGGAAAACCAAAGCAGGGGAGAGTCATGTACAACCAAGACTGGAGTATTTTGGCTCCAAATCCTGTACCTGTTGTTTGTTTAGAACAGATGATTAATGCCTTTAGGAAAAGAAGTAAGCACGGCCCCCTAAAATCCCACCACCTTTGACTTCTCTTTGAATTTGGCAATTCCTCTCTTAAAATTTTCTTTGTTGGAACAGCTTTGGGGATGGGGAAGGTAAAAGTATAAGATCTGCAAGAAATCTTTTTGCAAAACCATGGATGGAAATGGCTGACTGCCACTGCCTCTGAGAAGAGCAGGTCTTGGGACATATCTTCCCTGGGAGCAAATCCCTCAACTACTGCACACAAAAACCCCCCAAAGATTCATTAAGAAACAAAGACCATCTGCCACTGTTCTGCTACGGAGCAGGGGATTTTTTTTTTAAGCCAAAGGTGTTTCTAAATCTGACTGAAAGCATGTGAGAGAAAACTAGGTCTCACAGTATGGGAGTGATGAGTTTCCTCAATCAGTATTTCATTTTTAGCAGAACTTCCTCTATGACTAGGACAATTACAGTAGAAGTCCTTAAAAAAAAAAAAAATACACAGATTCACTTCTCCTAGGCAGTCAGCAGCCTTTCAGAAAGATTTCTGATCCTACAGCACACTTCATGCTGATGCAGTGCAGCTCCTGGGATGTCTTGCAGCCTCAGTGTTAAAGCCCCATTAGTCAAGGATTCTTCTCATGGCCTTGCTGTGAGTTTCTCCAGATACAAAGCTCCCCAGATTTCATCCCCCAGGGAAGCTGCTGAAGTGGTTACAGCATCTCTTGTGTATTCAAAAAAAAAAAAATGGGTTAAGTGTTCCTTAGTCCAAAGTCTTCACCTTTGTTCTTGCAGGGGAACAAAGGTGGCAGATCTGTTAATACAGACCCACAGCAACTCTGGGAGCAGCTGGAAGAACGTGGCTTTGTCTCCTTGCTCTCAAATTCACTCTAATTAATCTTTACTCCTGCTTGCCTCAAGAACAGCCCTCAACACAGGAGTTCATAGCATGCTTTGGTGTGGTATTAAGCCTTGAAGTAAACCTGTAAACTTTCCCTGTCCCTGCAGGACTCGGTTGTTCTTTCTCAATAGCATCAAGAAGCAGCAGAGGACAAAATGACCCTGAAGGAGTCTTAAAACATGACTAACAGCATGCCAGTGCTTGTCACCCCGAGGCAGCACTGCCCTCTGCTCCACGCCCTGATCCCAATCACATCCACACTCCCTGCTCCTTTCTGAGGGAGATACTGGCACCTACTGGAGACCAGTTTATATCCAGGCTGAGGAGACTGGGAGAAAGGCAAGTATCCTTGTGTGTGAAAATAGAGCAGATTTTGAGAAGGGATGGACTGTCCTGTTGTAGGGGCAGCCCTAGGAAGTGACCTCACGTGGCCCTCCAGGCTGGCTCCTGCCCAGAGAAACACTTGTGTAAACTCTTCTCTCTGAAAGGCTGCTGCTGTTTGAAACTCTGCTCACAGGGGCTTTGGTCAGGAAGGGCTCCTGGAAATCCCCCAATATGAAAAGTGGTGGTTACATTTGTTTAGACAGAAATCCTCCTCTGGAGACCTGCAGAGTCTGTAAAGCAGCAGGATGTCATCCTGCCCCAATTTACAGTGTCTGAGTGTGAGAGCAGGGATTGAAATACAGCTCAGCTCCCCTGTAACAAAGGTCAAAAGAGCAGCTTCAGAGAGTTTATCAGTCTCACAACATCACACCACTTTTCAACAAACTGAATTAGCAAACAATTTATGCAAATTAAAACTTACAAATGTCAACATACAAAGGGAAGTTACTGCAGCAAGATGCTGCATGGGAGAAAAATCTGTCTCTAGACCTGGCTTTGCCCTCCTTTGGGACTGCACAACACAGCCATCCCTCACTGGAAACCAGGCAGAATGTGGGGCTGCTTGCTTGGGCTGTTGGATCTGGAGGAACAACCCAGCTCTGGACCCTCAGCAAGAAGGGGATGTCCCTGCCTGGTGAAGTTTATTTGAAAGGCCTCTAAATATTCAAGAAATAACAGCAGTCTCTTACTTAGTATCACCTCTACCAGGCCAGATCTGTTGCTGGACTGCTGAAACCTGATGGGAAAGCCCATCCAAGGAGGAAGAGCATCATGGCTCCAGGACACTTTTGCAGGTTTCCCCAGGGCAGCTGCAGGCTCAGGCTGGACACGTGGAGATCCTGGACTGCTGACACTCCCTCTGAAGTGGAGTTCTGCCACCTGACTTCCCAAGACAGCACTCAATGATGCCTTCCTTTCAGAGCAGAGGTATGAAATGTTTATTGTAAGAAATTTTATGTGTCCCAGACAGTGGGCACCTCACAGCCGAGTATTCTCTGGCTGTATCCTTCTGTTGCCATGATACAGACACTTGTGGTATTTCTTGAAGTGCTCAGCTTCCCAGGAGAGCCGTAACACTCACAGCAACATTATATTTTTATTATTACAAAAGATTTCTTCAGCAAACTGCTGTCTGTCATCTCTATGTATCAAACATGGAAACAGCAAACAAACCCATCTAATGTTACAGGTTATTTAGTGTCTCAGCTGGTGATTCAGGTAAGTACAACTATTTTCCTTCTCCCCATCCATTCACTTCCTTGACTCTTTTCCCAAGCAAAGCCCAAACAAGTCACAGATTAGAAGCAGCAGCTCCCAGCCTCACTGCTCACTGTGCCAGTGCCAGCTCCAGCAAGAAGAACTGACCATTGTGTTACCCATTCAGGGCACTTCCACACTGTTAAATTCCAAACGCTCCTCATGCACCAGGTTTTGCCACCTGGCTTTTAACAGTCTCACGAGCGAAGAGTTTAAGGGCACGCTCTCCATACCGTCGTATTAATACTTTGTGTTAACAAAATAAACATCTGCTCCTCCCCCATTGTCAGCTGATGCCAGCGAGGAGATGCTCACACTCATGCAGTCACCGAGGTCCAAAAAAAAAAAACCAACAAAAACAAAAAAATCATAAAGTCTAACCAGACCTGCTGTGCTTCTTCAGGGATGATTCTGAGGCCTTGGATGCATTGTGCTGGGAACAGTGACAACGCAGCACGCTGCTGGTTGCCAGAGCCAGTCTAGACGTTGGATTTGGGGGCGGAGGTGAGGGGGATCTCCCGCAGCTCTATCCTCATGCACAGGTACTCCCCGATGGCCGCCATCAGCGCCGTGCACACGATGTGCACCAGCCACCACGTCAGCGTGGCGGGGAAGCGCGAGTTGTACACCCAGCAGCCCAGCAGGTGGAAGAAGTGGACGGTCACGGTGAAATCCAGGCACTGCTTCCCTCGCCGGATGAAGTACAGCAAGCCCAGAGCACTGCAAAGTAAAGACAGCAGATTAATGAACTCCACCAGACCCATGGAAGAGGTGGTGCAGCAGGAGCTATCAGCAGTTGTCAGTGCTGACTGCATAGTGGTTTTAAAAAAACACTTCAAATATTTAAAACTTCTTCTAATATTTTAAGAATAGGTTGTTTCTGACCTCTCTCCTGGCCGCTGCAGCAAGACTTACAGGCTTACAGCTTTTTAATTACATGACGGCAGAAAAATGCGATTATAGTGCAGAGAGCAGGCAGGAATTTATAGACTATCTCCTCTAGTAGTATCTATGCAGTGGCAAAATACATTAGTGTTTATAGATCAGTGTTTGCTGAGATCCATTAATTCTTTTAGTAAAACCTCCCACAAAAGCAAATCTCATTCCCAACTGGGAAACTGAGGCGGTGAAGTGAAATGACTTTTCCAGGTTCTAGAAAGCCAAGAGTCAGCAGTTCCCAACTGCCCTCAGCAGACATGGTTAGGAAGGCACAGGGATTTTGGGAGATGCTTGGAGAGAGGCAGTACATCACACTGAATTCTTTTACAGCTTAATGGTACAAAAGGACAAGATGCAGGTGCTCCAGCTAGCTGCAGACTTACCAGGTGAGTGCATTGAGGATGAAAGCCATCATGGAGAGCCTCCCCGGCGGGGTTGAGAAGCCTAAAATCTACATGGGACTATTAGTAGGAACCCGCGGCACAAATTGCAGCCTGAATCTCCCGTGGCACAGCCCTGCATGGATCAGGAGCTACAGGAGGAGCTGGACATGTCTGTCTGTCTGTCTGGCGGAACCTACGGTAAAGGGAAAGGTCTGGTTCTGTGCTGAGGGGAACCACCTAAACTGGGGGTGGAGGGTCTGTGCCCATACTGGGTTTATTTCTCGGGGGTAGGGGAGTTGTTTTTATACCGGGAGTACCTACACAAGGTATCTCTGTTNTCCATACCGTCGTATTAATACTTTGTGTTAACAAAATAAACATCTGCTCCTCCCCCATTGTCAGCTGATGCCAGCGAGGAGATGCTCACACTCATGCAGTCACCGAGGTCCAAAAAAAAAAAACCAACAAAAACAAAAAAATCATAAAGTCTAACCAGACCTGCTGTGCTTCTTCAGGGATGATTCTGAGGCCTTGGATGCATTGTGCTGGGAACAGTGACAACGCAGCACGCTGCTGGTTGCCAGAGCCAGTCTAGACGTTGGATTTGGGGGCGGAGGTGAGGGGGATCTCCCGCAGCTCTATCCTCATGCACAGGTACTCCCCGATGGCCGCCATCAGCGCTGGGCACACGATGTGCACCAGCCACCAGGTCAGCGTGGCGGGGAAGCGCGAGTTGTACACCCAGCAGCCCAGCAGGTGGAAGAAGTGGACGGTCACGGTGAAATCCAGGCACTGCTTCCCTCGCCGGATGAAGTACAGCAAGCCCAGAGCACTGCAAAGTAAAGACAGCAGATTAATGAACTCCACCAGACCCATGGAAGAGGTGGTGCAGCAGGAGCTATCAGCAGTTGTCAGTGCTGACTGCGTAGTGGTTTTAAAAAAACACTTCAAATATTTAAAACTTCTTCTAATATTTTAAGAATAGGTTGTTTCTGACCTCTCTCCTGGCCGCTGCAGCAAGACTTACAGGCTTACAGCTTTTTAATTACATGACGGCAGAAAAATGCGATTATAGTGCAGAGAGCAGGCAGGAATTTATAGACTATCTCCTCTAGTAGTATCTATGCAGTGGCAAAATACATTAGTGTTTATAGATCAGTGTTTGCTGAGATCCATTAATTCTTTTAGTAAAACCTCCCACAAAAGCAAATCTCATTCCCAACTGGGAAACTGAGGCAGTGAAGTGAAATGACTTTTCCAGGTTCTAGAAAGCCAAGAGTCAGCAGTTCCCAACTGCCCTCAGCAGACATGGTTAGGAAGGCACAGGGATTTTGGGAGATGCTTGGAGAGAGGCAGTACATCACACTGAATTCTTTTACAGCTTAATGGTACAAAAGGACAAGATGCAGGTGCTCCAGCTAGCTGCAGACTTACCAGGTGAGTGCATTGAGGATGAAAGCCATCATGGAGAGCCTCCCCGGCGGGGTTGAGAAGCCTAAAATCTACATGGGACTATTAGTAGGAACCCGCGGCACAAATTGCAGCCTGAATCTCCCGTGGCACAGCCCTGCATGGATCAGGAGCTACAGGAGGAGCTGGACATGTCTGTCTGTCTCTCTGTCTGTCTGGGGGAACCTACGGCAAAGGGAAAGGTTTGGTTCTGTGCTGAGGGGAACAACCTAAACTGGGGGTGGAGGGTCTGTGCCCATACTGGGTTTATTTCTCGGGGGTAGGGGAGTTGTTTTTATACCAGGAGTACCTCCACAAGGTATCTCTGTTGGGTGCTCTCTCTCCACAGGAGTACCACCTGTACAAGGTCTCTGTCTCTCTATGGGGGCACCATACACCGAAGTGCTGCCTCTGCTCCGGGGTAGCACTTGTACAGGGTGTCTGTCTCTCTGTAAGGGCACCATACACCGAAGTGCTGTCTCTACCCCGGGATACCACCTATTCAGAGGGAGGACTTTACCTCCATACGGGGGCACCTACACAAGACAGCAGGTCTGTGTACTGGGGGGCTGCTACACGGGGTAGGGGAGCTCTGCGCCCACACCGGGGTGCTCCCTGGGCGGGGGGCTGTCCCTCACACCGGGAATGCCCACACGGGAGCGGGGTTTGTCTCCGCCAGGAGAGCCCGAGCAATTCCCCCCCGCTCCAGGGGCCTGCGCCCACAGCGGCTTCCCGGGGCGCACCCTCACCTCGTCGCTGAAGACCTGCTGGAGGGAGGGCCCGGTACTGCCCAGGGTACCGAGGAGGGCGAGCCAGAGCCCGAGCGAGCTGTAGTATCCCGCCTGCAGCAGCACCATCTGCGCCACGATCAGCGCGGGGTCCCACACGTAGCTGCGGAACTGCGCCGCCATGGCCGGCCCGCCGCCCGCGACGGAAGCGCCGCCGCCGCTGCGCCAGANGACCCCGCTCGGTCCCGATCCCGACCCCCGCCCGCTGCCCACGACTCCCAGCTACGCCCTCCGACCCGCCGGCCGTCTGTGCCCGGTGTCCAGCACCAGCTCTCTCACATCTGCTCGCCAAGGGCGTCCCCAGCCCTGTCCCCTGCCCTGGGGACCCTGCCCTCGGTGCCTTCAGTAGTGATTTGGCTAAAAGCTGCTAAAAAGACACAGAGTCCCTCATGCTCCCCCGTGCCCCTTCTGTGATCAGCTCTTCGCTGCGGGGGCTCGTTTTGGGGGCCTCAGTGAACCGCGGTGTTTGCTTGGCTTCAGGTATGAGAATTGGGTGTGAATGGTGAAATTCTCAAGGCTGTGGGACAACAGAGGATTTTGGAGATAAGGCTTCCCCAGCCCCTGTCCCTGCCCGTCTGCACTGATGTGTGTCCAGAAATTTGGCTGAGCAGCCCCGGCTAAAGGCACAAATACCAACCATACAAGAAATTATTGTCCCCAGGTATTTCCTTTCATTTCCAGGCCCGTTCCTGTAGGCGCTGAGGCTCTTGGCAGCTGCTGCCCAGCTGTGTTCATTTTAGCTTTAGGCCATCGGGTGCCAGGATGTTGTTTTGAGTCCTGGTATGGCCTGGCAGCACCTTTCCGTTACAGGGCTGGGTTGGCTTCTTTTGGGAGGTTTCTTCTGACACGTGCTGATTTCTTCTATTTAGCCTCATGAAATGGCCAGGTGCCAGACACCCTTATGCTCCACTGTACCCCTTCTGTGATCAGCTCCTGGCTGCTGGGGCTGGTTGTGAGCCATCCTGCTTGCTTGGCTTCAGGTATAAGATCTGACTTAATAGCAAAATCCCCAAGGCTGTGTGGCACAACAGCATTTTGGAGATAAGATCTTTGGAAAAAGGAGAGGAGGCACCCACAGGCTGTTTCGGTGGACAGGGCAGTTGCCACAAGAGCCTAAGAGCTGTTTTCACCTGGAAAAGGGAGGAGAAGGAATAAAAAGGGGAATCCAGGTTCTATGGGAGGTAATAGGCTCAGATCAGTCGTGGGTGTGGAATATGCTGGCTATGGGAACTCAGATTATGATCTCTGACAGGCTCTCATGACGTTTTTTCCATGCCTCTTATGGGAAGTTCCCTATGCAGCTCTGCTGTATGTTTTCCTTTCCTCATTCTGTGAATTTCTGTGCTGAGCCAGGTTTGACACATTTTGTTCCCTGTTTCCGGACCATCTCCTAGGAAAGATTGTGCAAGGCAGAGGCACATGCGTGCTGGACGTGGGCCACTACTGCTGAGTTCTCACTTAAGCCTTTGGAGAATTTATTTTTGCAGAAGCTCCAGCCTTAGCCAGTGCAGAAATGAACAGGGGAAAATCCCAGCCTTGTCGGGCTGTCTGCTGCCAACACATTGCTGAGCATAAATTGTGACACTCAATGCTTCCTCTGTCAATTCTTGGTAGAAATTGGTTTCCTTTCCTGAAATCTGCTGTGTTTGGCTCTCAGAGATAGGCAAACCATCACTTAGATATTAATTCTCACTTATCTCTTTCTTTTATAGTCCGTTGTAGGACTCGCTTTGCTTTAACAGCAAAAATGTCAGTTTAGACAAAGCTGACTAAAAGTCCAGGGTAGTGTAAGGTAGGACTGTTGGTATTGTTGCTGGGTGTCTTTCTGCAGCCATACATCTGATTTATCCAGAAGCCCATGGTATCAGAAGATGCAAGCAGGCGTTTTGGGAGGTGTTGAATTTCTTTGGAATTTGAGGCTCCTCCCTGCTTGGTTGCTGCCCTGTGACTGAAAGCATCGAATAACCACGGCAGCAGCCGAGCCTGAGATGTGGTTTGAGGTTCCCTCCTGCCCTGGGCAGGCAGAGTACCCATATGGACACGGAGAAGTGCTGTGGCACAAAGACTTTTGTGCTGCGTCTCAGCTGCAGCCCAGTTTGTGAACTTGTTTCCTGTCTGACTTTGTGACGGCATCTTTATGGTCCTGTTTGTTTGTTCCTGCTTCTGATTTGGCTCTCTCTCCAGGCTGCTCCAACATAAGGGACTGTGTCCTTCTCCTGAAAAAGAGGGTGTTCTCCCTGTGGGGTGCCTTGCCCCACACCCCTGCTCTGTGGAATAAGTTTTAAAGTGGACCTGGAGAGCAAACAGTATTGGGGAATCAAACAGCTTTCTTAATTCCTCTTTTCTTCCTCTTTAGTTTAAACAAAACGTTGGAGACAGCTGTGAAGGAAACGTGTTAGAGAGGAAAAGGATATCGAAACACAGAGACCATGATTTTTAGGGTGCCACCGTGTGTGCTGCTTGCCTGACTTCTGGTTAGAACATCCTTTTTAACCAGTGACTGTTCTGTGTGTGCCACCTGCATGTGAAGAGCAGCAGGTGGAGGAAGTGGGATATGCCCAGGACTCAGCCGATGGCTTAAGGGTGTAGCCAGATCACATGAAACTATTGTGGTCACTTCGTTATCAGAAGTGTAGAAAAAGATATTTAGCCACAGATTCTTTACATTAAAAATAGCTGTCTAGGAGGGTATTGTTTTCCTCCCCAGGAATTGTTGCCTAAAACAGAAAGCTGTTTATTTAGGTGATCTGTGTTTCACCAGCTGGTGTACAAAGGGCGGTGCTATCTGAATGACCTTTGCTGGAGTTCATTTCCCTCTTGATAGGAAGGTAGGAGTTGTGCTAAGGTCATCTTTGCTAAAGGGACAGCAAGGTAAGAGCACACATTTCCAGAATAATTCAACATCAGGTGGCTCAAACCATGGGATGAGAGTTTCAGTCACTCCTCTTCCTCCACCCACGAGGTGTGCAGGCATGTTTTTCCAAAGACTTCAGTGTACTGAATGGACTTGGGAAGTTAGGATTTTTTAAAACTCTACTTAAAGTTTCTTTTTCCTTGAGAATCCTGCTCTAAGCTCTTTTTAAAAATTTGCCTGTAGGAACTGTGCTGAGCTTGGCTGGAGAATCTCTTTTCCTGATTAGTGCAACAGCATTTATGATTGAGTTGTCTAAAGGGCCTTGTGTGTGGCCTTCTCGAGATTATCTAGACATTTCTTGATGTGCCACGTAGAAGCGTGATTCCCCTCACCCTCCAAATGTGTTGTATTTGGACACTCCATTCCACTTCCACCATGTTTGTGTTGTGTTGATAACTGACAGGTGTTTATTTTGATTTTCAACGTGAGGGTTAGGTAATCCTTCGCCACTGAGGACTAGGTTAGCAACAATGGTGGCCAGGCTGTGTTATTTCTCTGCCAACTGCAATTTTTGTATGGCGAATGCAACTGACACACCTTGAATATGAGAATTCATTGCCCAGAACAAATGTGTTTCTCAACATGCATTTTATTTTGCTTCTGCTTCTCTCCCTTGTGGTGAAGTTTCAGGAAAGGACATTTCAGTGGTGCATTTTTGCTCTCTGGGCCCATTTGCCCTGTTGTTCTCTCTGAGTGTTATATACCCACGGATTTTCTGCATTATTCCAGAGAGGAGAATGTCAGTGTTTTGAAAGGAAACACTTGAAGGGCGAAATGAAGGCAGCTGTTTTATGGCTGTGAGTTTACAGAACCGTATTATGATTTTTATGACTGCATTTCCTCTCATTCACTTGAGATACAGTCACAGAACGTTTCCGTGTGTGTGAGGAAGGGAGGTGGATCTACACATTGCACTTAAAATATGTCATCAGTAAAGTCACAGGAATTTGTTCTCAAGGTTGAAAAGTACATTAGGGTTTAGTTTAATTTTCTCTTCTGTTTCCAGAAGCCCAGGATCAGTTTGCCTTAAGGATTGTGCATGCAGGTGTGACATGCATGGAGACTGTGTGTGGTCCCTGGGCCAGGCAGGCTGACTCCTCTCCATCCTATCACAGCAGAACTTCCCTGGGAGGGAAAACACTGTCCTGTGCCATACAAGGGGATTTTTTTTGGTAGAAGGCGTATGTGTTGAGGGCTATGATAACCAGGAGCTCGGCATATTGTGCTCGTTTGGAGAGGAAGTTAACAGGCGAGTGAGCAATATTTGTAGCCACAATACAGAAAGCTGGTTTTGAAAGCATCTTTGTGGTGGCTGCTTTACCTGGAAGGACATGCAGAGATGTCATGGCCACATTCACACAAATACTGGTGACATTTAGAGGGTTTAGGGGCATGGAGTACTTCTGGCCACTTTGTGCTGCTGAGGCTGTCTCCTGTCAGGCAGATGTCGTGGCATGGACTACTCTTTGCACATTTGACCCAATTTATATGCTCTTGTTCCTCACCATCTACTGCTCCCCGCCTCTGCTGAGTGTCCAGAGCTGGAGATTTATGGGAGCTGGGCTCCCTGGCTGCACCAGCAGGGATTTTTATCAGTTCCTCTGTGTGACAAAGTGAGGGTAATAAGGAAGGATAGTAACCCAGCCCACAGCACAAATCCCTCCCTCATGGCCTTGGATGCTGAGGTGAACTAAAGGGTTAGTGACACATGGCTGTCCTGAGCAAAGCAGGTCAGTAAACTCCCCCACAGCCTGTTCCAGATTGGTTCTTACCATTACCCACATGTGTGCTGTCTTCAGATCTTAACTATTTTTTAAACCCTGAGCAGTGCTCCATGTCACTTCAGTTATGCCAGCAGGCTCCACAGCCAGCTCAGCACGCTGCTGCCAGGAGATCCCTCCTGCCAGTGGTCATGTGTGTAGGCACAGTCCTGGCAAATACTGGGGACACATCTGGATCTCAGCTCACACCATCTGCAGCTGTTTATTCCCAAAGGAACAGGCAGCTGGAAAAGCTGCTTCACCTTAGGGATCTTTTTGGTTGGAGGTGGGACAGGGGGAAGGCTACAAGTTCTCTTGGGATAACTTTGTAGTGCTGGAGGAGGCTGAGAACCAGATGGAGTGGAGCTGGCATCCCTACCTGGCAGGTGGGATCATGGCACATATGCTTTGCTCTGCATTGCTTCCCTGTTAAGAAAATATTTTATTCTCTACAAAGCAGAACCCAAGTGCAAATTGATGTGGATGCAGCATGAGCATAGGGCTGCAGTGTTATGGTATTTCAGGTGCTCCTCGGGTTAAGAGGCTGAAATAGATATTGTCAAGCAAATTCTTATGGCCAGGCAAAGTTATTAATGTGAGAAGAGAAACGGAAATAGTTAAACTGTGCTGTTGGGTTCCCCCCGCCCGCTTTATCAGTGTGGTTTTTGCGCTTGCCGCTTCCACAGAAGACGGAGGGAGCGGTTTCGTGTTCCATCCCCGACGAGCCCCGAGTGATGCAACACCCGCCGGGTAACCGCGACGGGGACACGCTGCCAGGGACGGGCTCGCTCTGGGTTTTCTGTAAATGTGAGATTGCCACTCGTGGAATGCTGCAAAAGCGGATGCTGTGTGCCCACTCCCCCCACTTTCCCTTTTCCTCCTTCTTACCCCCGCTTTCCCTTCCCTTTTTTTCCTTTCCCCCCCTCTTTTCACTTCTCCCCCCTCTTTCGCTTTCCCTTCCCCCCTTTTCACTTCTCCCTTCCCTTTCCCTCCTNCAGCCATGCCGCTGCCCCGCGTCCCGCTGCTCGCCGCGCTGCTGTTCGGCCTCCTCCTGCCGGCCGCCACCGCCGAGTCGGTGAGTGTCCCCGGGGACACGGGGGAAAGGGGAGGGTCTGTCCCGGCAGCGAAGGGCTCCTGGTGCCCGGGGGGCGTGGGTGACCCGCGGGGCTCGGGCCCCACTCTCTAACAGCCGGAGAGCCGGTGCCACCGCTGCCCCCCAGGCGGTGTGCCCCCGCTGTGTGCCCTTCTCCGGGGAAAGGGAAGGGTGGGCGAAATAGGGAGATGGCGATAAGGCCGTTCCCGTTCTTCCTCCTGTTCCCTTGGCTCGGCCGCCGCTTCCTCCGGCAGATGCCAAAGCAGCGCCGAGCCGGCCCGGCTGTGCCCGGTCCGCGCTGTCCCCGCGGCTGTGCCGCTCCTCACGTACCCCGTTTTGCCCCGTGTTCGGGGTGCCGGACTTACAGCGCTGCAGGGGACCCGGCTACCTGGTGGAAATTAGCTGCTCTCCATTACAGTTTTAATCTCCAGCTTCTGGTCGTGAAAATCCTTTAATTCTTCTTTTCTTGTGCACATGTGGTGCCCGCGATGCGTTACAGCACCTGGATAGGCTTTCCAGCCCTACCTGAGTTTGGTTGTGCTGGTACCTGGTGTCTTTCTGTGTCTATCAAACTTTCCTCGCGTCCACATGGGAATGAAAAACGATGCATTACCGTGGAGAGTTTAAAAATCTTTTAAACATACAATGAGGTGAAATATTTTGGGTGTTTCAAGCAGGCACATGTGGGGTCTTCGTGGTGAACCAGAGATCTGGGGATTCTGGCTTCCCCGCTGTTTGTTTGTTTTTGTGTGTGATCGTCTTGCTGATAGTGCATCAGGGCAGATTCCTCTGTCAGTGTGAAAGGGCTGATGAGATTAAGGTAACTGCAGGAGATCAGGGGTTCTCAAAGTAGATTTAATCATCCACATTGATTTGTTTCGGACTGAAGACTGGGTGGCCAGATCAGAACTGATAAGGCTCTGCTGCTTTCTAGTAGGGGCACAGGGGCTGGGGGCTGCTGATTGTAGAGCAGGAATCTCCCACAGAGAGCATCTGTAGTAATTGTCAGCTCCTCTCTAAAACCAAGCAGCCCAAATCCACTTTACTCTAATCTGGTGTGTTTATCCCTGCCATTAAGCACGTGAACTGGTCGTTTGGGAACTGGCCCAAACTAGTAGGGCAAACCTTTGGGGCAGACGGCATCTGGAAATTGCACTGACCATGTTTGGTATGAAAAGCAACTTGGTGTCCCTGGGGACTGGACTGGTCTGCAAGCATCAGGTTTCTGCAAAGACAACAAATTTTGCACAGATGTGGTCTGTAAATCCTTATATAGAACTTACGTGGAATATTTATCCACGACTTTTAAGCTACCTAAGATTGAGTGTATGTTTGAGAAGTAACACTGGCCTACTATAAAGCCTAATCCAAACAAATTGTTTGGGTTACAGGCTGTCGGGGAGGAGACAAGGATGACACACGGTTTGGGAGAGTTCTGCTGGCACTCCGCCCATATTATTTTTCTTTTTAATAGCCCTGCCAGAACGTGCAGGGCTGCACAGCATGTGGCTCTTGGTTTTTCTGTGCGGGCAGGGTGAAGACAGGTAGCTGTTTCTTAACAAGATGGGGATTGTATTTCTTGTGCTTATGTAAGAGCATGGATGTTGAGAGTGATTCGGTGCTTGAATGTTTCCCCAAGCCTGTACAAACAAAAATGCCTTGGCCCTTTTCCCCTTGAGCAGCTTTCTGGTGTACACGGGATTTCTCCGTGTGAAGCAATCCTGGATGTGTAAGAGGGTGGGGAATATTACCGAAGTGCCCAAGTGTGACGTCGGAGCTCAGGCTGTGGGTGGGTGGGTTGTGTTACAACAGCCCCGCAGCTTTGTGTGAGAACATTGCCTTCTTCCCGTGGGGCCGAGGGGGGCTGGAGCCGGTGCCTGGTGTCACCAGGTGGTCCCCAGCCCTCTCTGCTTGAGTGCCTTGGAAAGCAAAGGCTGTGTGGGCAGGATGCTCCCCTCTGTGCTGTGCAAGGATGGGGGTCCGACAGAAGATGCTTGAGGGGGGGGGATGGACAGAAAGTCACCAATGCATCCAAGGTGTGGGATCGGTGGAGTTAACACAGGATGTGGGGTCTGCCTTGCTTGGGCAGAGTGGCATCGCTGAGCTTTCCCTGTGCTTTTAGCATCCAGAAGTGCCCCTGACAGCACAGGAGGGAAACAAGGAGTATTCTCCCATGGCAGGGCGTATTCCCCTGTGGCTGAGGGTTTTCCCTCTGCTGCAGGCTTGGGCTCTGCTCAGTTTGGGCTGCAAAAGGGCTGAGTGCCTGGAGCTCAGCAGGGCTGTAGCCGTGCTAGTGGGCTGCAGGCTTGTTGCAGTTGTCCTACTTCTGTGCCTTGAACTATGCAGGAAAAGTCTTCATGCAGCACCACATCGTGTTTGTGTCCTCAGCAGTACAGAGGAGCACAAATCCAACCCAGAAGCTGCTGGCAGAGGATTGCTTAGGGAGAGGCGGGGGAGGCTTCGTGCTGTTTGTGGGCTCTGTTTGCTGGTTTAAAGCAATCATGCTCCGAGGCCTCCTGATTGGCAAAGCTGGTGTCTTGTTGATGATAGCTGTGTTTGGAAAGTAGTGCAGCATTATTAATGTTAAAACCGGTTTGGCTTGTCCTGCTGCCATTGATCCCCGAGGCCTGTTCTTTCTGCTCTTTGCCCAGTTTCTCATCTGTCCCTCCCAATCAAATCAAGACATAACTATCTGCACATTTTACTTTACCTTTACTTGCCATGCTCACATTTAGAGCAAATCTCTGCTTTGCTTAAGTCTCCCTGAAACACAGTGCAGCAAAATGACAGTGTCTGAAGTGACATCCTTTAGCCCTGAAAGGGAAGGAGCTCATGGCTTCTGGAAGTCAAACCTATAGCTGTTGGGATGAAATGACTGTGATGTGTAGGAAAAACCAACATCTTTAGCACCTTGTACTTTCTCAAACTGCATGCACAACTCCTGAGGTGGGAGTTCAGGGCTGTACAGTCCTTCCACAGCCGAGCACCTTGGATGTAGAGGCTCCCAAGGGTAAGAACAGTCACCCTGCAGCCCTTGGGGCACAGTCAGGGAAGCAGCACTGCTGCCCAGCTCTCATGTGTCCCAAGTGCTGCCAGCTCCCATGCTGGAGTGTGCTTTCCTGTGGTTCAGAGCTTTCTCGAACATCTTACGCAAGAGGCAAACTGGGGCTGAACTTGGTACTTTTCAGAGTTGTGATGCCAGAGGCTCATTCCTGGGAAGTAAAGGCTGTTAGCCAACCTGATTGCTCTCTTTCCTGCCCCTCCTGTTGCTCTCTCCCAAGGTCTCAGTGCTTGGAGATCCTGCAAAGGCCTGCATCCAGTCCAGCAACAGGGCAAATGTTTTTCCTATGTGTCTTCCCCTCTTCCTTCCCTTCCAAGCCTCTGTTAATGGCTGTACTATTGCCTAGAGCTGTTTGAATGGCATGGGGAGGCCATTTGCTCTCAAATGCCTGAACTGGAGCCTAAGGTGACCTTGCCATGATTTTCCTGTAGTGTCATACTGCCTTTTCAAAATGCTTGTGTCCCACCACAAGCTGGGAGCTGCTAACCTGACTTTCCAGTTGATGATGGAGGGGGGCACACTGGCTTGCTGCTCAGCATGCAGGCTTCAGCACAGCTCCTACAGCTACTTTTCCATCCCTTTTCACTCCTGGTGCTGGTAAATGCTGTGTTGGAAATATCCTGGTTCCTTGAATCCCCTTGACTGTAAGGTTACACCAGGTTGTGTTTTATTTTTTTGTGTAAGTTGTTTTTCCTCAAATGAATGGATTGATGGACTTAGGTTTAAAGACTTTCCTTGATTAGTGATAGTGTCTGTACCTGTAAGGGGCATGGCAGCTGTGGTTCCACAGCCTCCAATGTAAATTACTTGGGTTGACTTGTGAGATTACTTGATGAAGTTATCGTGGCTCTGTGATCCCACAGAGCTCCCCAGCTATCACTGCGGCCGGACTAAACACAGCATCCATCCTTCAAAACACCTCCTAGCTCTTGAGTTCCCATTTATCCTCTTGAGCCTGCTCTTAGGTCTTGCAGCTGCATTCTCCCCCTCTACTCAGTACATCCCGTTCCTTTGTGCCCTGTAACAACAGCCGAGCTGTGCTGCTTTTGCAGCCTCAAACGAGAAGCTGATGCAGTTGAAGCACTACAAAACCGAGGGGACAAACCCTGCACACGCCTGACCTCCGGGCTGCTGTTGAGGAGCATGTGTGGCTGTTTGTTTGAGACTCGCTGGAATGCAAATGCTTGAGATTAAGGATTCAAATGATTTGCACTAGAATGAGACTCTTGTGATGAGACTGGGCTTGGTGGCTCTGAATAGACAGGGCAGCCTAGTTAAAAGAGTTTCACTTGTAATAAGGCTCTGCTCCGAGGGGCTGTAAAAGATCCTACACTAATGAGCAGTTAGGGCTGTGCTGCCAGGTTAGTTCAGACATTTTTTGTCTTTAAGCGTGTGCCTGAATGTTTGTCCAGTAAATGGTGCTGGTCAGAAGACCAGCTCTGCTGTGTGTCGCCGTGACTTGCAGCAGTCATGCTCTGACTCAGGTTTCTGGCACTCGGCTTGGCATCCCAGCTCCCAGGGACACTGCTGTCACCCTCTGAGTAACAGCCCTGGCCCCTTACCCAAAGCAGTGACTCAGACTTCTGAGGCACTGCAGCACAGAGGTGGATCTCTTCTTCTGGGGCTAGAAAAGGGGTGACAGGCAAAGCTGGTGCTGCTGCTTGGCACCCAGTCTGTGCTGCCCTTGGCACCGGGCGCCTTTGCTGCTGCCTCCTGTTTAATCTGGTTGTGGCTTTGGTGGGCAGAAAAGCTGTCGGGCTCTGACATGTGACTGCTGCCAGCAGCCGAGTTGGTGTTGGCAAAGACAGACCAGAAAATGGCCCTGTCTTGAGCAGCCGTGACTTGCTCTGTCAGCTCAGTGGTTCCTTCATTTTCAGGCAGTTACTGTTGGAAACAAGAGTTGCATGGGCGAGAGGAAAGCAGCAGCATTATCCGAAATGACTGAAAGCATTCAAAGCGAGCTAAAGGAGCATAAAGTCTCAAAAGAGGGGGTTAAATACTTAATCCTGAATCTGGAGAAAATGTCAGCGTAGGAGGGGAAAGCGCACAAGATGTAGCTGTGTCCCTCTCCGTTTCTGAATGCTGGCTGGCTTGAAAAGTGTGCTTCCTGTAAAAGTCTTTATTTTTGCTGGAAGTGTGCACTCTTGTCAGTTTTATCCTTAAATCCTTTGAGGCTGAGACTCTGCTTATGAAATGCCAAGAGGCTGTTGTTAGACAAATTATTGGGATAACTTAAAAATCAAAGCAGCTAATTAAAATCTCAAGGAGACACTCCTTGGGGCAGGAAGGAGACTGGGAGACCCATAGCACTGTTACCCAAGCAGCTGGTCTTATGTCAACCAAAACCACGGCTGCTTCTTGCTTAAACAAATTGTATTGTGTCAGGGAAAGCAAAGCCTTCTGTGGGAAGGATTTCTCTCTTGATGTTGCTCTGCCTTAGCTGCTGAAGGGAAAAAGGTATCTTCACCATGGCTCCTGTAAAACTGTGCTGCTGTCAAACTTGAATACAAAGAGATGTGGCCTTGCTGTGAGGCTAACCCTGCCTCCTGTCCTTTAGCTGCTGTTACAGTCAAGCTAGAGCAATAAAAAGCAATGCTAATGTGCGTTAATGACTGTGAAAGTGCTTGGACTTGCACTGAAGTGGCCTGCACAGCACAGTAGCCAGAAATCTCTGTGCAGAATGCAGAGTGACTGCGAGGAGTATGGCTGGAAGGAAGGCACCAGGTGTGATGCTGTGCTGGCCTGGAGAGGAATGAGAGCCATAGGTGGAGGGGCAGATCCTGACTGGCATGGTGCTAGGAGGGTGACAGGAGCTGCTTTAGTGGGCTAATCTCCTGCTTTAAAAACAGAGAAGCTCCTACTCTCCTCCAAATGGAAATGCAGCCCTTACTGATGTCAGGAGCTTTTGCTTGGAAGATTCTGTTCCCCAGCGAGGTAAATATTTATTGCAAATCCACAGTGTGCAGTGGAGCGGAGTCTGGAGCCAGGATCTTGCAGGAGGCTATTTATGCGCGGGCTGTTCTTGGCGCTAATTCCAAATTTCCTGAGGCTGAGTATGAGGAGCTGGTCCTGCGTGTTGCTTACTCACAGACTGGCTCGTCCAGCCGAGCGTGGGCTCTGCAGCGCCGGGGAAGGAGTGACCAAAACAATAGCTGGGTCCGTCTGCTCTGGCTGTGCTACTGCAGGTGCACAGATGTGGTCAGGGAGGGCTGGAAAACTGCTGCTGATTGCTCACCCTCTGCTCAGAGAGGGGAAGGAGCCTGACTGGGAGTTCAGAGCCCTCAGAAGGAGGGAAATGCTTCTGGAAGTGACAGGTTTCTTGAAGTACAGCTGCATTATCCCGAACAGCACGCGCTGTGTCTGCTGATTTCTGGGCCCAAGCCAAGCCATGCCATAAGCAGGCAATGTCTTTGTGAAGAAACAAACCAAAAAACCCCCACCAAACCCCATGCCCTGAAAGCTCAGCCTCTGGTGCTGCAGCTAGCCAGGAGAATCCCTGCTGTTGAAATGTTTGTTTGTATAAATGCTCACAGGAGTATGGCTGATACCGTAGCAGCAGCACTCCACTGTCTTGAGTGCTTTTGTGCTGATAACTTCCTCTGCTGCTGCTCTTTGCTGGCACCTTTGCCAGCAGAGCAAGGCTTGAAATAGCATAACTGTGCTGGCAGGGCTCAACTGCCTGGGCTAAGCCTGAATCTTTGGGCTACTACTTCTGATTAGATTAAAATGGATCGTGGGAGGGGGAGCATTTGTAGGGCGCAGCATTGGGAATCTTGACTGTACAAACAAGCTGAGATTAGCTGCATGGTGAGCCAGATAGGAAGGACACTCTTTGAAGTTGGGTGTCTGCTTGGCTTAATTTTGCTAACGCTCTGGCATGAGGGAGCATAAAGATCCCAAAAATGCACGTCCCACATTTCTTGCCAAGTGGAAATTCTGCTTGTGTGTGTGTTCGGGGAAGCATTGGGGTGTAGCTGTATTCTAGGAAAGGGCAGTGAGGGCAGGCCTCTTCCTGGCATGAGGGGGAAGTATGACATGTGAAATATCCCAAGCCTGAAGTGTCAGCATGAAAAATCATCCTTGATGGAAAAGCTACTTTGCTGGGGCATTTATATCCTTTTTTTCTTCCACAGACAAGGATGCAATAGAAGCATTTACTATAGACTAGGGCAACTCAGAGTGAGTTGTGAGCTGGAAAAACTGTGAATGCCTTTTTTAAGCTTGAACAGAATTTTTCCAGCTTCTGAGCTGAGCTCTGGACAGTGAAGCATGTGAACTACTTATGATTAGGTTTGTAAATACCATTAAAAAAGTATAATCTCTTTATGAACTAGGTGTGTATCATGGCCTATGACCGGGAGAACCCTTCAGGGGCGTGAAATGTCTGTCACAGTTGTTTTCCTCCTGAGTCACATGAGAGCTCCTGCTTTTTCCTCCTGTAGTTTTTCTCTGAACTTTCTTTATTTGCTTCAGGGTAAGTGATGGACACACAGCCATCTGCAGCTGCCTGCTGAGCTTTATCTCCCTGAGCTGGAGTGGGAGGTGGTCATCTCCTTCCCACTCGGGCTCTGGAGCTGGGAACTGGGTGTTTAGAGCAGCTATTTTGCCACCATTGCAGTAAACATATCCCAGCATGTGCTTGTCTGGCAAAGGTCTCGATCTTTATGGCTTTACTCTTGGCTGATAATCAGGCAAAAGCAGTTAAACAAGAGTTCAGGGAAAGGAATTTTTAATCTCTCCATCCTCCCCCTGCAGCGTGGCCGGTGCGCGATGCGCGCTGGAGGAAGCAGGCTGTGTGTAAGCAGGAGCACAGCAGCCCAAAGGTAACTGAGGTTTGACTTTTTAAGTGCAAGGAAGCCTATTTTGAGCAGGCAGGGCCCGGGAGGATTCATCCCTGCTGCAGGGGAGGCAGCCACGACAGCGAGTGGCTCAGCAGAGCCCGGGATTACAGTGCAGTTGTCACGGGGATTTCGGCTCTGTGGCGCATGAGCCCCCGGGAGAGCTGCTTAAAGAATCACCCGGGGAATGGGGCCGAGGGGGGAGTGGGCCAGGCTGGCTCTGGGATGGGGCTGGATGTGCCTTCTGCACGTGGGCAGTGAGCACACCGGGCTGCCAGCAGATGCAAACCTGCTTGGACAGGGACTGGGCAGCCTTCCCTTAACTCACCTTGAACAAGTGATGCTCTAACCCGCTGAACAGTTCCCCAGCCTTGCATGCTGCTTCTGCTGTCTTATTAAGCAAACCCCTTTTTTTAGTTACTGAGAACAATTAAAAAAATATATTTTCCCCTTCTTTGGTAAGAGGCACAGACTGTGCAGTAAGTGCTGTGGGTACTGGAGCTGCCTGCAAGCCCTGGTCTGTAGTTCACTCTGATTTGCCCGTCCGTGCTCAGAGTGTGGTGGATTTACCTTTATGGGTCACTGGTGGGAGTGCTGGACTGTGGGTGTCAGAGGAGATGGGCAGGGCTGGCTGTGGCCCTGCTCTGGGACTGCTTGGAAACTGTTGAGCAAAGGTAGTATTTAACTATGTCTGGAAGCCTCAGGTGATCCTGTCATGCAACTAAATGCAAACATATGCCTGGATGGGAGCTGTTTAACTTTTGTCCCTTGGCACAAAGGCCAGTGCAGGCTGTGTGTGCTGCAAGTTATGTGGGACAGACTGACCAGAAACGGGTGGAAAATGGTACCTCCAGGCATGGTCACAAGGAGCTGGCACAAGTGGATTTTTTAATTATTATTTTACTGTGGATGATGTGTTAAGGGAGTTGGGTCTGAGTTTGATTGAAATGTTGGTATTTGCTTTGCTCTCAGGACTAAAATGACTTTTGTGTATTTATTTTCTTCCCCCTTACACAGAGCTGAAGCATGGAGTGAGGGGAGGGAGTGAAGGGTATTTTGGGGAGGAATATAGACCCTTCCCTCACTTGGCTGGAAGGAGCTGCCTCTGCTGGAAGCTCATGTCACTTCAAATAAGGTTTTTTAATGCTTATTCAGATGGGAAGGTAGAGCAGTCTTTGCCTGCTGTCACTGCACACCTCCCTCCTGTGGGGATCAGCTCTGTTTGGCTGTTTCACACTGGTTTGAGCTGCCCTGTTTTCAGTGCTGTGTGGCTCCTCTGCTTTTGGGGGGCTGTTGTGGCTTCAGGGGGGTGAGCTCATTCCTAACCACTGCTCTTTGCCGTGCTTGGTGTGAGCTTTAAAACCTTCCTGGTTTGTGGGCTCCTGCAAGAGCTGGGTGGAAGTGACCTGGATGGAAATCCCCTCTCTTGGGCTCGGTGGTTTACAGAGCTCTGCATCCTTGCAGCTGCTCATGTTGTTCAGGAGTCCTTCCTGGTTGTACTGATAGTTGTGCATTGTGGTGGTGTGGGGTGACATCTGTCTGTGACAGCACAGGGTCTGGGGAGGATATTTTGCATTTTGCTGCTTGCTGCAGTGAAATGGGGTGATCTGTACGACTGACCCTGAGTGCAGAGCACCTGAGAAGCCCTGGTAGCAGCTTATACCTACCTGTCCCTGCAGGCTACACAGAGTTAACAGGTCTGTGCCTCTGCCCTCTCCTGCCACCTCCCAGGCTGCCCCAGCTCCATCTGCTTTTGTCTAGGAAAGGTTGACTTTCACCTTGCTCCTGTTTACTCCCAGGTTTATGTACACAGTGCTGGGGAGGGAGGCCAGGAGCAAGCGCTGGGTCTCCATGCCAGAATTATAAACTTGATAAAGGGCTCTATACACTGTGAATGCCCCAGCCCCTGTAGGTCTGACTCCCTTTGCAGCTTGCTGGCTGTGACCCTTCAAAGGAGCTTTTAATGAGCTGTGTTTGATCAGAAACAAGGGACAGCTGTAAAAGCCAGTTCCATGTCTGGAAAACCTTGTCTCTGCCCCAAAACACCACTTGGGTTTTTCTGAAAGTGTTTACAAAGGCTGTGGTGAGGACATGTGGGCTGGGGCAGGTGAGCTGACTGGGTTTGTAATTTCCCAGAACTTGCCAGTGGCTGGGGAAATTCACACATTGCGTAGAAGCTTTGCTCGCTGCCTCGATAGCTGATGTTGCTTTGAGAAGAGGTGAGTGGTATTCTAGGGCTGTAAGGGGAGACACCAGGAACACGAAATGGAGTGGGATGGGTTAGGGATGGAGCACAGCAGGGCTGCTGAGGTCCCAGGGGTGCTATTCCTGTGCCTCCACTGAGCAAGGAGTGTCTGGCTTCATCCAGTAGTGCAGCCTGACTCAAAACATGAGGCCTCTGTGTCCAGCTTTTCCAGGAATGACACTCACAGTTCACATGCCTGACATGCTGGTTGTCTGGCAGGGAATAAACTCTTATTTATTTATTTTTTTTGCCACTGGCAGGCAGGAAAAGCCTCTGCTCCCCAGCACGCTGTTTAATCTCCCTTCATGCTTACTGGGGATAAAGCTGCTTAACATAAGGAAGAAATCCTTGAACTAGACTCCTGCAGGAAAGGTTGGTTCCTGTGCAGACCCCTCCTAGAGAGGAGCACATTAACAGCAGGACTCTCCTTCAGCTGCCAGGGTGAGGTGGGGCTGTGCAGCCGCCCAGCCCGACTCTCCCAGCAAGTCCCTGGCCTGGCTCCAGTGTGGGGAGAGCCGGTGGTGCAGAGCAGGCTCGGAGCAGTGCTGGTGCCCTTCTCCAGCTGGCAGCTGCAGGAGGTGTTAAGCTGGATGTGGCCAGGGATGACTTGGCAAGGGCTGACCATCCTCTTGTGGCCGTCTTGGGGCTTTTCCCTCTTGGCTGCAGCCTGCAAGCCCAGAGGAAGTCTGGGCACCTTCCGTGGTGCCTCTTCACCAAGCAGCAGAGCTGCAGGGAGGGCTGTGTGCTCTTGGGAAGGGATGCACTTTTTTAAAACAATACTTCAGGGAGCTCTTCATGTGGCATTTGGGAAGCCCAAAGCTCTTGCTTTTAAGTCCTGTGAAGGTGCCTGTGTGCCCTCTCACAGGTGTGTATGCAAGGAATGTGCCTGCTCCAGAGCTGCCCTGCGAGCACTGCACTCCAGTGTTAACTCTTCCCAGCCTGCCCATGTCCAGCTCCCAGGCAGGGCCTGCTTCCTAGAAGGACGTGCCTTGAAACCTGGAGAGTAATGGTGGAGGTGCCCAGCAGCCCTCTGACTTCACTGTCAGATGAACCTGTAATGTGAGGCCATTGCCCACAAGAAAAGTTTGTTTGAGAAGTTCTTGTGGCTTCCAGGAACTTCCTCGTCCCTTGCTCAAGAGGATGATGAAGAATGAGTTCAGGGAACGCTCCCATATAATCTTATTTATGCTTGTGAGTCAGTAATTTCCTTGTTACGTGCCCTGCTGGTAAACACTGTCCTGATTTAAATAGGAGTTTTTGATAGCCAGACCTGGTGTGTTCCACAGCGTGCACTAATCACTGTGGCTGTGCCACCACTCAGCTCGTGGCTGGGCTGATCTGATAAGGCCAGTGGGCTGTCCAGCCACCCCGGGCTTAAATCTGGGTTTTCTTGAGCTGCCCTTGCTTGGACATTACTGGCTGTGACTCATGGTGAAGTACAGGATGAGCTGGCACTGGGGTGTGTCTTGGCACAGCACTTGCCAACATCAGTCTGCCCAGTGCAGGGCTTTTTGGATCTGCAGCAAACGTGCTCCCCACGTTCCAGGAGGAACTGGGTTCTTCCTGCCCCTCGATGAAATGGCCAGAAGCTGCTCTGGGAACAGCTACTGCATGCTGGCAAGCAGTTTCCATTGCAGGGCTGGCTTTGGCTGGGTTTCCAGTATCTTGAAATGAATTTGCCTTGGAGCAAGTGATCCGTAACGTTAGGAATGCCTGATTCCAGGCTGGGAGAGGATTTCTTCCAAGCTGATTTTCCTCCCAGCCCCCTTCCCAGCATCTAGTGCCAGGCTTGGCATAGCAGAGAGAGAGGGTCTGGGAGGAGGACTGGCCTCAGCATTTCATGCCCTCTGGGCTGTTCATCTGGTTATCCTGTAGCAGGGTTGCTGGGGAAACCAGAAATGCCTCAATGAGCAAGGAAAAGCACATCCAGTGCCGTTGCTCCTGGTGCAAAATCAGAAACATCTTGTGTGTGTTTGTGGCAAACCCCGGGTGCCAATGGGCAGGGGAATGGGGCTGGAAACAGGGCTGGGGCTGTGGGCAGAGGAAGCTGACACATGGCTTGTGGCTGATTGTTTGCCTTGGTCAGAGATCAATAGCGGATGTAATTCATCACCTCTGGGCTGTGGGATGGGCCACACCTGGCCAGGTGAGCAGGAGGGCTGATCCCAGCTGCTCAGGGCTCAGTGGTGCTGCCATCCAGCTCGAGGTGTCCACACGAGTCTCTGATCCTCCTCACCCCAGTGAGGCTGTAGCCTGGTGAGCTTGTACACTGAGAGAACCCCTCGGATGTGCAGGACTGTGGAATGCTCTTCTGGGTAGATAAAGCCTTTGTCAAGACTTCCCAGTTGTCCTGTGAGGACAGCACAAAAGAATGTTGTCAGCTTAGCCCCTAGCTAAGGGACCTGTCCATCTGCATTGTGCCTCTTGCCTTGGGGGATGGGGTTGAGTCCCCCTCCATGGTGATGATTTCAGGTCTGTTGGAAGCATCTGGAATCTGTGGGGTGGTGTTGAGCAACCCCAAAGCTCATACCTGTGGTACCCTCACCTGCCTGGCCCCAGGGCTGTGGGGTGAGGAGAAACAGTTCTGGGAAATTGCATAACTTCAGAGAGGGTAGGAGATTTAGGCTTGTGGCTCCTTGAAGGTCCAAGTGCAAATGAGCTCTGGTGTGCAAATTGCCATTGTGGCCAAACAGCTGATACCTGGGAGGCTCTCCAGCTTTTGTGCTGTAACTCCACTCCGTGGGCCTTTGGACCCTGGAGATATTTTATAGGTTTGTTTGTTTACATGCTTTTTCAAAAGGTGATGCAGGGGAAGCTCTTCCTTCAGGCGAGTCATTATTGATAGTGAGTGCTCTTGAACTCAGCCTGTATTGCACTGCAATTCAGCTGAACTGATAGAGCAGCTTTTAACCCTTGGGTGATAAAATAGGCTTGTTCTCAGTATAAAGAGTGAGGAAGGAATTGTTTTGGCGTGAAGCTTTGGTGCTATGCAAAAAACTGACCTGCACGTGACAGGCTTTTTTCCTGGGAATAACGAGTCCTTCCAGACTCTCCCTTATCACAGTCTGAAGGTATTGCTTTGCCAGAAACTCCTGACCAAGATCCTGTTGTGCTATTTTCACCCTGTGTGTTCAGACGAACCTCTTCAATCTGTAACCCTCAGGAAATTCCCCTCCCAGACTGGCTCTCGCTTCTGTTCTGAGAAATTATAGGGAAATTCAGCTGGTAAAGATAATGGTTTTGGTGGAGAGGAAGTTCAGCATTAAATGTTTTTCTGGTGGAAGTGATGTGCTCAGGCTCTGAACCTTCTGTGAAATGCTTCTGGAGATTTGTCTCATATTTAACATGTCTCCACCCCCATTTACAGGTGAGAGAAACTGAAACCATGGATGCTGGATGGCTTGACTACCCTGGCTCTGGAGACTTGCCAGACGATGAAGACATTGGTGAATTCACGCCTCATTTAACCTCTGATGGGTTAGATCTAGATGAGGGATCTGGGTCAGGAGGTAAGTGGATCTCCCTCAGCTATTGCTGTGAAATTTCTTTCAGCACCAGCCCTTGAGTGATGGGCTAAATCACAGCCAGAGCTCCAGAGGAACCGCAGTGTCAGGTGGAGATGAAAACTGTGACTCGTAGTCACTCAGATGAGAACAGTGAAAGTGGTGGTGCTGTGATGTTGAATCACTCAGGGAGGACAGATGGAGTCCAGCCAAGCTTGTCTTGCTGCAAATGAAAAGGCCTTGTGCTGGCTGGATCTTTTTCCTGTTGAACTCCAAAGAACTGCTGAGAAACTTAAAAAAAAAAATAATCTATTGTTGAGGCAGTGTTAAAAGGCTTAAAGTTAATGTCTCAGCTGAGGCCAAACAAGGTAAAGGACTTACTGGTGTTCAAGTGAACTCTCTGTGACATGCAAAGCTCCCTGCCCAAACCAGTTTCTGTAGCTCTGTGTCCCTTTATGTGAACATTTGTTCTCTAAAAGTAGAAGAACCAATGCTGAAATCGGTGCCTGACGTGTTTGGGCAGATTTGGAGGGTTGGTGAAGGATCCTTTAGGGATGGGCAGTGGGAGCAATGCCCTTCATTGGCATTACCTTAGCAGCTGTGACAGACTTGCTCTGCAGGAGCCAATGGATCCAGCTGAAGATCCCTCCCAGCAGAGAGGTGTTGGTTTCAAGATAACATCTCGTGGTCTTGTGCAATCCAAGTCATTAAATGATAAATAGTATTAGTAGATAAAAGGGGATTGTAGAGGACAAGAGTCCTAGTTTGTGTGCAGTTGCTGGTATTGCAGGAAGTGTCTGAATTCTGTAAAAACAGTGTGTAACGAGACAAACTTGAGTGCCCTTTCTCTTTTTTTTGCCCCTTCTGCAGACTACCCAGACTCTGAAGATGGCTTGTATCTGTCCACTATGGATACCCCTCTGGTAGGTATTGCCCCAGTGTGTTTATAACCAGTATTTAGCTCCCCTGGTCTATTTGTGAGACTTTCTGAACACCCTCCCCCCTGCAAGATGTGGCATCAAGACCAACCCTCCTGCATGGGCAGGCACAGTGTACTCAAAATGCACTGAGCAAACTTTCAGTTCCTTGCACACCCTCCTGGCTTCAGCTGTGGGAAGGCTGGGTGCTGCTTGCTGATGGGTGTGGTGTGTCTGTGTTCTGTAGATACCTGACAACTATATCCCTGGAGATACTGGGAGAAAGATAGAAGGTGAGAAGAAAAACACAATGGTGGACAATGAGATCGTTCCAGACAAAGCTGTACCTGTCGAAGAGAACCTGTCCAACAAGATCTCCATGGCAAGCACAGCCAACAGCAGCATCTTTGAAAGAACAGAAGTCCTTACAGGTAATACTCCACCTTGTCCTGGTAAATCATTAATACTGAAAATCAAAATGGTTTCTGTTGTTCCCTGTTTCTCTGGGGAGCAGCTCCCTGCTGACAGAGGAATGAGTTGCTTTACCTCTGTGGCTGCCTGTAGCAGGGTGACTACTGCCTCCCAGTCCTTAAACAACAACAGAGCCTGCTGCTGTCTTTGCTGGGTTAAACAGCTTGTTTTTGAGCCTGCCAGCTGACTGTTGGCTTAACTCATGTGGCAGCTGCTCTGCACCCAGGTACTGCCTCCACAAGAGGCCATAAAACAGTGACATCATAAACTTTCATATCAAATACAGGCATTTTCCTTCCAACTTCTGCCCGAGTTCTGCCTTTCTGAGCTTTGCCAGGAGCCAAGCAACCCCTCTAAGGGATTCCAACACGTGGTCAGCTGCAGGAATCTGAGTACCAATGTCTAGAGCAAAACCAAGTGACTGCCTTCCCCTCAGCTTGTGGGACAGGTCTGTCTCCAGCGTGTTGCTGCTTCAGGCACTTGGCCTGATGGTCTAAGTACAAACCCAAGGCCTTTGTGCTGATCTGCAGCCATCCTCCCAGTCAGGGAAGAGATTGGAAGAGTGGATTGCAAAACCATCTGGCAAAGATGCTGATTTAGTGGAAGGAATAAGTGTTACAAGGGAAAAATGTCAGTGAAGTCTTGTGGCCACCCTTGGTGTGAGGAGAGAGGAAATTTTAGTGGGTTTTTTGCAGGTTTGTGGGTTTTGGTTGTTGGGATTTTCTGGTTGTTTTTGTTTTTTTTTTTTGAGGGAAGTGATATTGGTAATTGGATGTTGATGAATTGAAATACAGACTCCCCAGGGTGTGCTCACACAGGTAGTTAACAGAACACTCAGATTGGAGCTGTACCATTTTCCTGTGGGTTGTGGTGGGGCTTTTTTGGGTGGGTTCTTTTTGTTTTGTCTCTGTATAGGGAGAACATCTTCTTGTCAACATTTCATTTTTGGACTAAACTGGAAAATTAGCTCAAACTGGTTAATGTGGAACACGTGATTATTCTGTGTTTGGACTGGAAGCAATCCTGGCCTTTCCCAGTAACATCTGCTGTTGCTGAAAGTGCCAGCACATACAGTGACAGGCACATGGACACGGGCTCTGGGGGCTGCTGCTCTCGAAGTAGATTTTGCAGTGTCACTGGTAGTTTGGAGTTGTCTAAGACTTACTCCAGTCTCTTTCCTCCCCAGCTCTCATCGCAGGAGGAGCAGTGGGTCTCCTGTTTGCCATCTTCCTGATCCTGCTCTTGGTCTATCGCATGAAGAAAAAGGACGAGGGCAGTTACGACCTGGGGAAGAAACCCATCTACAAGAAAGCCCCCACAAATGAGTTCTATGCCTAAGGCTCAGCAGCACCTTGTGCCCATCAAGGGACAAACAGACTGTATGGAAACACTGTGCCCTCAGATGAGATGTGCTGAACAAATGCTTTTTTTATGTTTTGGATTGAATTTCAAAGTGACTTTGAGAAAAAACAAACTTCCTTCGTGACCCTTCCCATCCCGCTCAGCTAACAAGGGCCCAATGAAATACAAAGAGTCTGAAAAAATCCTCAGTGTATTTTTTTTTTTCTAAGTTAGTGTAAAAAGAATAAAGATGCCAAATTTTCTGCTCGGTTTTATAGAGGGTATATAAACACAAACCAGACTGTATGGAAGCAAACACCATGTGTTTGCATCCAGCGTGCCGTGCTGGGATTGGCTGCTTCTAGAGAAGATGGCTTTTTTTTATAAATCTTGCTACTAGATGTCTTGCAGCAGGCTGTTGATGTGAAGCATTTTTGTGGAGATGTATTTATGAATCTCTTACACTACAGATAATGTTGCCTTATCAGGGAGTAAAAGGCCCACAAGGGCTCAATATCCCTGAATGCCATAAAGGGCCGATGGGAATGTCTTCCCCAGGAGACTCCTGTCTCTTCCTGTTGGCCCCAGGGCAAGGGTCATTAGTCCTTGAAATCGGGACAGCCAGTTGTGTTTGGCTTTGGCAACACCCTTTCCTTGCCTTCAGTCTCTTACCTTTTTTTAAGGATTGCTTGTAGGATTTTTTTTATAACAAAATTTTAAAGAAAATAGCCTAATGTTTATATAAAGTTTGTAGAAATTGTTTTGAAATAATAAAAAAAATAATCTACTTTTTTTAATTTCCTCAGATTTATTTTTTCAATCCCTTTGTGTTTCCTTTGGCCGGGCATTTCTCTAGAGATGCTGTTTTATATGATTCATATTCTGAACTGAAGCAGAGTTAGCTACAGAGTGTTACAGGTTTCTTCTAGTTCTATAGCAGCTCCTATAGAGGGTAAAGATATTTATGGTTTTCTCATAACTTTTCTAGGATTTTTTTTTAATAGAATTATTTATAGTTTCTGAAATGGCTGCTTTCTCATTTGGTAACTTTTATCCTTTTAATGTAAAACACTAATATAATGAGTCTCTGTGAAAACTATTTAAGCTTTATTCTGTGAATTTCAATTACAAATTCAAAGCAATAACTTCTCTATGCAAAGTTGGATGCATAAGTATGATTGAAGTAGGGAAAAGATGAGTAATTCTAGGCTGTAATATATTACAATCAGTCCTATAGAGCTATATATTGTATATTTTACTGAGATTTATACAGATGAGAATGAAAAGGCTGGAGTTAATTCTTCAGCAGCCTTATGGTGTGGCGTGTAAGAGGCTTTTGATCTTGTTTGTGCTGCTGTTTGTCCAGTGTCTTGTGTAGAGCACCGGGGGCTTGTGCTTGGGGAGGAGCCTGGGGGCTCCGTGGCTGTGTCCCAGCTCCTGGAAGCAGCTGTGGCCAGGATGTGCTGGGTTTGATCCACAGAGTCAGAGCAGAGACCCCCACCTCCAGCTGCCCTCGGGGGCACGTGTTGGAAGCTTGCAGTGTGGAGGTGACAACTTTGTGTCCCCTGTGGTGCTGTGCCCAGCCCTGCCCCTTAGGGAAGGCTGGATCTGAGCCCTGCCTGGGTGGCATCTCCCATCGGGAAGCACGAGCTTCCACAGGGGCCAGCTCTGAACTCCCCTGCTGTGGATCTATTTTAACATCCCCTGTACATGGCTTGTACCTCCCCTGAGAGTGGGGCCAGCCCCAGTCTGTCAGAGCAAAGGGTGATGTGTGTCTGGTGCCTCTGTGTCAGGAAGGTGTTACAGAACCGTGAGCAAGTTCGGTCCTCCTGCATCTCTGAGTCTGATGTGGTGTGAGACAAAAATCTCGCTGTGGGTCCCCAAACTGAGCACCTGAGCAGGCAGCACTAAACCAGGCAGTTGCAAAGGCTGGTTGGAAATCTTCATGGCTCCTGAAGTCTCTTTGCTGTAGTCTTGAGGCCAAATCCAGAGAGATGATAGAACAAAAAGTGTCCTCTTCTCAGATTGAACTGATCGTGTTGAGACATCAGTGGCAGAGGAGAGCTCCTCCTCCGGGTGACTCACTTGGTCCCAGTACAAGTGTGTTCAGGGATAGTGTGGGCTCTGGGAGGCTCTCAAAGCTGCACAGAGTTCACTGAAGGCTGGAGAGGAGAAGGGAGGACTGCACTGCCTGGGGACAGCACTGCCAGGCAGGCAGGAGCTGCAGCTGCTTCTCGGGATATTTAGATTCTCTTGTGTAATTGCTCTTGGGGATTTTCCACTGTTACTGGTTTTTATTTTTATTTTTTTCTCAAATAAATGGTACTTTCTAAAACTGGCTTTTGGGACTGTCTCTGATCTGAAATTACTTTTGGGAGCTGGATAACCAGGAGCTAATGTTTGTGTAACTACTTGGTTTACTGAAGGGGGAGGCACGCTGGGACCTGGTGTGGTGGCCTGCAGCTCAAAGGGGCTTTGTCAGCAGCTCCTGAGCTGCCTCCAGTGCCTGACCCACCCATGATTCCCGTAGGACCAGCAGCCCTGGGTCCCTGGAGCTGCTCAGCTCCTCCAGACAAGTAAAGCAGAGACAGCACAGTGCCATGGGCTGTGTCCTGCCTCGTGATCAGTTTTGAGATGGCACTTTGAGAGTACTGTCCCCTTGTAACCAGGAGGGGCAGAGGGAGATAGAAAGAGGTCTGTGCCTGTCCCCTGAGGGCAGCAGCACAAGCTTGTGCCCTCAAATGAAAGCAGTGTACTGGGTATTTTGCTTGACCCAAGTTTCAAGCCAGCCCAGTTTAATCAATGTAGGCATTCCAATGGGTGCAGAGCTGATCAGCTGCTCTGGGAGCAAGTCCACAGGTGACTTCAGGTTGTTTGGGACTAAAACAGCTGCACTTTAAGGCAAGTTCTGGAGCAAGCTGCTCTGTCCAAGCCCCTCTGCTCTGTGAGATTGAAACTCTCAATGGATAGGACCCACCTCTCTCCCCAGGCAGGTGGGAGGGTGGGAGAGCAGGGGCTGTTTGCTAGGAACAGTGCTGAGACTCCTCACAAGTGCTGTATTTAAATGGATTATCATCCAGAAAATGTAATTCCCTTCTCCCTGGTGGGAATTCCTGCTCCAGGTGGTTTGGATTAGCATGGACAGAGGAAACAAATTGGGGCTAGTCCACAGGCTCCCTCAGGGTGAGGGAGCAGCACATGCTCTTCTGCTCCTTGTTGCCTGCTCTGTGCCAGGTGTGCTCTCAAAGGTCCTCTGAGAATCCCATCCAGTGCTAAGAAAAGCAGAGCCATGTGCTCCCGGGGCCCTCCTGAGCTCTGTGGGAGCTGCTGTTTGTCAGCACATCGGTGACGCACTGCTGCCATCTCCGTGTTCTCGTGGCTGTGACAGGTTCTTGGAAGTGCTGCTTGGAACAGCCGATGTTTGTCGCTTTTTTTCTTCCCCCCTTTTTCCTTTCTTTCTCTCCTGGGCTTCGTCTCTTGGTTGCAAGAATCCTGTGTACTTTCCAAAACTGCCCTCAGCGTAAAAGTGCCTTGTTTTTGCAAAGCAATCTGGACGGGTAGTCTGCAAATCCCCAGAGCACAAGCCTGGCTGCCTGCCTGTCCTTGCAGGGCCCCAGTTCCTGAGATGAGTTTGTCACCATTGCCTCCATCTGCCTTTCTGCCCTTCTAGCTCGTCTGCCTGTACCTGGTTGTGTGCTGAGAGGCACTAATACCTTGAGAATTCCTGGTCTTCATTCTGACCTCACAGATGGCACTTTTTGTTTTTCATCCTAGTGCTGCTTTGGTTTCAAAACTGAAAGGCTGAGGATCTGCTTTATCTGGCTTGAAAACAGCTGGAACCCTCCCAGGTACTGATGTGATCGAGTGGCTGGGGAAGGTCTGTCATTCCCAAATGCTCCCTGAATGAGGGACATGGAGGAGCTGGAAAATTAGATGTAACTTTGCTGACCCCTTTGCTTTATGGCTTCCAGGGGGTTTTGAGATGATGGTCGTGGGTGTTTGGGTCTCTTGTTTTGCAGTGTGAGCTGAAGCACTGGGATGTGTGCTGTGCTGTGTGTCAAAGGTGCCAAAATGGGTCACAGCAGTGATGTGCTGGTGATTGTGGTGCCTGTCCCCAACACCTCGAACCTGCAGAGTCTGGGGGGGCACAATTCCTGCACCTTGGAGACGTGGTGTTTCCCATGAGCATCCCATGAGCCTCCCCCAGCCCTCTGGGTACTGGTAGTTGGGCTCCCTGTGGCTGCAGGCGGGGTGAGGGTGAGCCCAGGGGATGGAAGTCCTGGGTACGGCCCTCCTCTGCCCACTGGGACTCGAGTGGCGCATCACTGGGCTCCCAGTTAGCTAGATGAGCTGGGACTGTGTGGGAGGTAACAGAGCAGGTTGTCTTTGGGGCTGGGGTCTGCCAGGTGAAAACCTTCCTCTGGCATCACTGGGTGCAGGTGACCCTTTGCTGTAGGATGTTCTGATACCTGGGGCTAAAACCTTTCAGTTCCTCCTTCCCTGACCTCTGTCCATCTTGCTCGGTGCTAGTGACAGTGCAGATGGTGATGCCCAGAGTTCTGGTCTCTTTGGGAGGTCCAAGCCTGTCCCCTGTGCCGAAGTGGCTCTTCAACAGTTGTGTTTCATAGAATCAGAGTGACCCCAAAATCTGATCCTNCCAAGGGGATCAGTCTTTTAGGGGGCTCCCTCTGGCTCCCACCGCCAAAGGCGTCTTTTAGGAGGCTTCCTCTGGCTCGCACCGCCAAGGGGATCGATCTTTTACGGGGCTCCCCCTGGCTCCCACCGCCAAGAGCATCCTTTAGGGGCCTCCTCCTGGCTCCCACCGCCAAGAGTATCTTTTAGAGGGCTCCCCGCCAGCTCCCACCGCCAAGGGCATCTTCTAGGGGG
>VXBB01022065.1:25281-38035 GCA_013399915.1 Illadopsis cleaveri | reverse complement strand
TGTGGTTTGGGTAAAAAAAAAAAAAAGAAAAAAAGAAGCCACTGACAAAAAGGAAGTCTAATTTTCCACAGGGTTTTTGGCTGCCTGAGCAGGGCTGAGTGCCCAGGGCTGTGGGCACAGAAGCGTGGCAGTCTCTGCCCCTAAACTGCCCATCTTGGGCCAAGGGATAATAACACCCACTCCTGGCATTGCTGGTGACATGGGCGCCCACGGGTGCCTCGGGCTCACTCTGTCCCTGATGCTGTTTGGGTTTATTTCAGAGCCTGGCCAGCAGGGCCGAACGCCTGAGCAGCTCCTGATGTGCTTGGAGCCTCTTGAGCAGGTAATTGTAATTCCTCAGCAACCCAGCTTGGCTTATTTTGGCCCCAGCATAGTTTTGCATCCTGAGGCCCAGCTCTGTAATTTATACTTCTGTCAGAAAAAGGATGAAATCAGCACAGGGTTTTTGGGCACTGTGCAAATCTATGGCCCTGTGTGCTGGGGTCAGGAGTGCCCTTGGTGGGATGCTCTGGGACCCCACTGGGGTGTGTGGGTATGGCTGAGACCAAGCTTGGTAAGGGAGAAGGGTTTTATGGCTTGTAACTGGCCCCTTGGTTCAGTCTGGTTGGCTGAGTCACTTTTGTGCACTACATCAGCCTTGGGCATCAGCATCTTGGGGGCAGGTTCCAAGAAAAGGTTTTTCCCTGCTCCTTTCTCCTGGGTGATGGGCAGAGCAGCTCCCCCACATCCCCTGTTCCTGAGGGCCAGGGATACAGACATTTACACTGCACAGGGTGGGCCATGGGCCCCCTGGCCTGCCTGGAGGCTCTGCCTGGAGGTGTGAAGCAGGGACAGCCCCAGGCAAAGGGCTCAGAGCAGAGGGGACAGGCTGGTCTCGGTGGGTGTCTCCAGCACTGGCTGCAGCAGCTCATCCTGACGCACATTCCCTGGTGATGCTGGCCTACAGCTCTGTGCTTCTCCACAGGGGATGGGAGAATTGCCACTGCCCTGGCCACACTCGTGTCAGGGAGGTGACCAAGTCACAGCACAGCAGAGGGACCTGCCCTGGGACTGTCCTTGCCGAGGCAAACACCTCACTGGTACAGAACAGCCCCACTCTTTATAGCCCCCTGGCCAGCTCCCCCTTTGCCCACCCCTTGCACTCAGGGGTTGCAAAGCCCCAGCTTTAACCAGTTTTTCTGGTCTTCCTGCAGGTGTTGTTACAAACTGCCCTACAAGCAAGCCAGCCCACCTGCCACCTCAGTGCCAAGTGTGGTGTCACCAGTGGGATGTGGGCTTAGCGAGCAGGCAGGGGACACTGCCCACCCTCCATATGTTCCACAGCTGCCTTCCCCTTTCTAAAAAACACCTTACCAACCCATCGGGAAATCTGCTGCGTGATGTGGGGCAAAATCCAGTGCAGTGGCTGTTTAAAAAGCAGCCAAAGTCTTTGATCTGGACAGAAGATGTCCCCCGAAGATGGCCAGAGGTGCCCAGTGTGTCTCCCGGGCTGGCCTGAGCCCCGGGCACAGTGGGCAGTGCGATCACTGGGCTGGGCTCACTAGATGGCAAACGCTTCTTTCACACGGGCAGCGCAGTGACAGCCCAGGCAGGGAGGGAGACAGACCCGAAACGGGCTTAGCGTTCTTCTGGGATATTGTGTCATGGCAGGAAAGCCAGGATTTCATTTTCTTCTTGATGCTTTTAAAGGTAATGTTCTTCTCTGGGACCTGAAGTGGCTGCTTGATGTGGCGGAGCTGCTGGCAGCCCCAGCTGCACCCTGGATACCGTGAGCAGGGGATCCCCATTGCCTTCATGCCTCACCATCACCTGGGGAGGCTCGTGCGACACCACGTCTTACTCATGAATTATCCCGTGCATCCCTAAAGCATGCGATACTTTTCCTAAACCCCCCAGCTCTTGGAAGGATGTAAAGGTTTTTTCACGCTCTATTTCATACCCACCCCTGTTTCCAGCTGCCTGGGGGACAGGGAAAAGCTGCAGGCAGAGCCCAGGGGCACAGAACAGAGCTGTCAGACGGGCTCTGCGGGCAGCCCAGCTCGCCAGAGCCGGCGGGACTGGCCGTGTTTCCTTCCCGGACTCATGCTGGATTATTGTGGGATCCGGCAGAGACAGGCGCTGCTGACTCCGGAGCGAGAACACGCAACTGGCTGGCTGGCGCCTGTCCGAGACATTTGTGTTAATCAGCGATTATGCAAATAAACAGCCCTGCCACGCTCCCAGCTCCGCCGCGACGTGGAGCATATGTTCCTCGTGGCAGGCGAGTGTCGCCTCCAGGAGCTCAAAGCTCCTCGTTCCCAGCGTGGGACTTGCTGTGAAAAGCAGATTAGAGGCAGCCTGTGGCCAGTGGGGGAACGCAGGAGCCCCTCGAGGTCCCCCAGCCCGCCGCTGCCACCTCTCCCCTTTCCCCATGTGGCTTGAATTACTGCGGCTGTTTGCTTAATCCATCAGGCTTCAAGAATGAGCCACTCAGTGCTTTCTTGGCCTCTCCATCCAGCAAAGTGCTGCAAACATAACAAGGCAGGCTTGTTCCAAGCCCCTGAAGTCAATAAGCAGTGCTTCTCTTGCCCTTTGGGGCTGGGTTAGTGCTAAATATAACCCAGGGTGCTTTCCATTCATAAAATGTGAATTATGTCCTGGCCTCTGAGGGAGGGGAGCAGGTTGAGGAGCCTGCGGGCTCTGGACACTGCTGATGCAGGCAGCAACCAAAAGGCTTCACTCCATCCTTTCACAGCCCTCCAGCTCTTCACTGAGTAGATGGGGCAGGAAATACTTTTAGGGGAGATATGGGGATCCTCTGTTTGGGTTGATTAAAGTATTTTCTTGCATCTCACCCTCAGGTGTATTAGGGCTGAGGTGGATTTGCTGGGGAGGTGAGTGCAGGAGATGTAAGTGTGGGCTGGTGGGGTGGCCCAAGCAGCAGCAGCAGCACAGGGGAAGCTCCCATTGCCCCCACACCTGTGTAAGATACTTGAGCATTTTCCAGAAATGGGAGCAGAAGAGTCTTGTACCACTGCTCCCAACACCTAATGAGCACATTAGGACTTTGCCACCTGCTCGAGGAACTTGCTTTTGAATCCCTTGTGGATGTCCATGTGATCACCCTTCTTCTGTCCTCCAGCCTTTTCCTGCACCAGCCCTTGGCTCTTGGCATGTGCTGTAATATTCTCCCAGTTTTTCCACAGCAGCTCCAGATGCAGAGATGTGTCAGCCAACAGCTTTTTACCCTCAGTGAGATTCCTGTTCTGGGGAAGAAGGAACCCCATCTCCTGGTGGAGTTTAGGGAGGTGTCATTCCCTGGGAAGCTCTGGATTAGGATGCTGGGAACCCAAGCTCTTGTGCTCCCATGGGAGCCAGGATAGGTACAAGCTGCAGAGGAGGAGGCCAAGATTCCAGACATGCCTGAGCATCTCCCTGCTGGGTGGTGTGAGGCTGCAAGTCCTCTGCAGCCCCAAATTCAGCACCTGGAGCCACAGTGTGGCACAGGGTGCACACAAGGCTGAGGATGGAATGCATGCAGGGCAGTGCTGCATCTGAAACATTCCAGATCAGAGAAAACATGGAGGTAATCTGCTCCAGGGATGCCCATCTGTGCATCCTGGGGTGCTGCAGGTCATGGGGGGCTGTGCTTCCCTTGCTGTCCTGTACACTGCCTCGAGGTCAGGGTGGGCTGACTACCACTGTAGTCTGGCTGCTGGGCTGTTTCAAACCCCAGCTCAGGACTGCCAAACCAGAAGGGTTCCAGGTACACCATGGGCCTTTGGATGCCACGGAGATCTAAATAAAGCATTTAAGACCCACTCTGCAAAATGCTCGTGTCCAACTCCAGGAAACCTGTCTGCTTTTTATGGCATCTAAATCAACAGTTTTCTGCTGATGCCAGCACTGCATTTCTGCTTGTGTCTAATTGTGCAAAACAACAGAGCTTGGCAGAGCCACGCCAGCTAGGGAGGAGCTGGGTTTCACACTGAAGTTTTTTCTCTCTTTTTCTCTTTTCCTTCTTAAATAACCCCATTTGGGCCTCCAATAAAAAACCAAAACATCTGGTGCTGGGTATTTGGCTGGTGGGAAGCAGCTCCTGCTGAGCTGAAAAGCACAGCAGCGATGCAGGGATTCCTGGTATGGATCAGTAACACTTAAGGTCGCATTCAGGCATTATCCCTGTCCCTCCTGGCCTTTGAATATATGGACTGAGGACACTGAGGGAGCTGTTGTGCCCTGTGCCAGAATGCAGGTAAATCATGCAAGTCAGTAAAAAGGCAATTGAATCAGTAAAGAGTCCTTCAAGCCTGATTTATTGATGCTCTCATGTGAGATCTCAGCAGTGTAAGATGCTGCTGCGAGGAAGAGATAAATCAGCAGATCACAGGAGCATGGTGGGTGTTCGATGTGGGGGGAGCAGGGCCACCCCAAGCCCTGGATGAGCCTCCCCAGCATGGCTCAGGGCTGTTCACCTTCCCTAGGCCAGCAATGAGGCCAAGCCTCTGCCTGCCCAGCCTGCTAGGTCTGCATGAAGAGGTGAAAGTTGGTCCTGGTAAACTCCTGGTGGATGCTGTCGAGTAACCTGTCTGAGTCCTGGGGAACATCTGAGAGGACCTGCTGCCCTGGGATGCAGCTCTGCTCCGGGGTGTAGGTGAATGTGAATGAGCTGGAGTAGATGAGGCCATCATCCCTGATCAGCAGGAGCGGGACTGTGATGGGATATCGCAGCCACCTCCAGTCACTGCCGAAGGCAGACACATCAGGGACCACACACACCAGGGATTTGGAGCTCCTGGACACAGTGCAGGAGAGGAAAATGTGCATTAACCAAGGAAGGTTCTCTGCAGGAGCAGTCAGCAGTGAGTGACTGCACTTCTCCTCCATCCTGGAGCTCAGTGTGAAGCCTCCAGCCAGCTTCCTCCCTCCTCCCTGTCTTTCATTCCTCCCTGCCAGGGTTGCTTGGTTGTTTGCAGTTCCCTGAAATCCCTGTTGTTCCCCACCCACGGCTATCCCCAGACTGCAGCCAGGGCAGAGAGCAGGCACCAGACTCATCCCTGCCTCTGCTTGCAGTGCTTGTACTTGTTCCTGCAGGATGGGCAGTGCGAGTGTCCTTGTGCCCAAGGTCTGCAGCCACATCCTTCCCAGATCTGCCCAGCACAGCCCACACCTGGCTGCTATTCCCTGCCTTCTGCCCAGCTCCCTCATCCATGTTACCTGTACATGGTCTCTGCTTCCACATCCCCAAACCAGACCTTGAGGTGTGCATGGAAATACTCCCCCTGCACCTCCAGCATGGCCACATCCCCGCCGCCCGTGAGCTGTGACGGGCAGAGAGTGTGGCAGGGTTATGTGGCAGAGCGAGCCAGACTCCTTCTCCCACAGCATGCTCTGCCTGTGCATCTCATTCCCACAGCATCCCAAAGCTGGGAGATGCCACAGGGGCTCAGGAGCAGGAGGCAGGCAGGTGACAGGGAGGGGACAGCCCGTGGCTGTGCCCACCTGCAGGGCAGCGATGAGCGGCACGGGGCTGACGGGCTCCCGCACGCAGGCCAGGCTCTCGCTGAATGTGTATTCCACCGTCTCCGTGCTGATGATGGTCCAGCACGAGCCGTCGTTCAGCAGCTCCCGGTTGGCTTCCTTGGGGCAGGGAGATGCCTGTGAGGAGTGTCAGAGCTCCAAACACGCTGCAGTGGAAATGGTGGGGAATGGGGCTGGGATGCGTGGCTTCTGCCCTCAGTGTCTTGGTTCCAGCAACTGACTGCTTTGCTCATGGGGAAATGGGGATCACGTTTCTTTTCCAAAGACCTCAGTTTCAGTGTCCCCACCAAAGCTTTGCCATGATTCTGGCCTTAGTTTGGATGCAAGACCCCTCCCAGTGACACACTCACTCCCCAGCCTGACACAACACAGGAGTTTGGAGAGATGACAGCAAGCACCCTGGGGTCCTCACCTGCTCCTGCACTGCCATACCTGGAACTGGATCACTTTGTCTGTGGAGAGACACAGGTACATGCGGTCACTGCCTTGGAGCTGGAAGGCACACTTGTGGAGCTGGGAGATGGGCTCATCCACGTCCAGCATGGCATACTGCTTCATCACCTTGCGGATGATCTGCGGGCGGCAGATCCCGGCATGGCACGGCCGCTCGGAGCCGCGCAGGGGCCAGCTCTGTGTGTGCCTGGCACCCGCAGGGACGGAGCTTACCAGGGGCGGCAGGGTGACGCCGGTGGCCGTGCAGACCAGCTGGACCACGGAGCCGTAGCGGATGTACCCTTCCCGCAGGGGGAACTCGCTCCGGGTGCAGCGCTCGTCGGCTGCCGGGAGGGAGAGAGGCAGAATCACCGCCCGGGGAGCAGGTTAACCCTCCTAGGCACGAGTCTGGCCGTGCTCCTGCTGCTTTCTTACTGCTTTCTTACTGCTTTCTTACTGCTTTCTTACTGCTTTCTTACTGTTTTCTTACTGCTTTCTTACTGCTTTCTCTACTCTGCACATGCTCACGCCTTGGAGAGACCACCATTCCCTGGGAGCCCAGCACGGGAGAGCAGGATGGGGAGGCAGTACCTTGCAAGGACACTGCTGGAAGCAGTGTGGGCAGGAATACTGTTGGGCTTTGGCCTCTTCCAGGCAAGTCACTTGCTTGGATTTGTGAACCTCCAGACCAGTACAGCTCTTGCTGCCCTGGTCACAGCCCCTGTGCCCTCAAAGCCAGTGGGAAACACCCAGAGACACACCAGGAAAGATGGGCAGAGGTGAGACTGAGCCAGATTCCTGCTCCCCCAGGCTGATTCCCACGCTTTTTGCCCCCAAGAACTGGCTTTGCAGGATGGGAGAGCCAGGGCTGGAGGCAGGCAGCCCTGGGTGTGGCATCAGTGTCCCCCGAGGGTGCTTACCCAGGTGGAGGGTGAAGGCTGCCCACTGCCTGGCGCTGGCGATGAAGGCTCCCCCCTCCACAGACAGGTACCGGGTGCTGACGGTCTGGGAGCGCAGGCGGTTGAACAGGGACACTTTGGAGCCTGAGGAGATGCAGACTGTGGGGAAAGGTGGCTGGGTTAGCGCTTGCCAGGACTGAATGATGGCTCTGTCAAGGCCAGCGAGGACAAGCCCTGGTTCCTGGGGCACCCAGCCTGGCAGCAGCCAACACCCTCTGCCTTCATCAACACCACTGCCTTCCTCTCTGTGTGAGCACAGGTAAGGCCCATGGTGTGGGGACCACATTGGCATCAGGGCATTACACCTCGTGATGGTGAACCATTTGGAAATGAGACATCTCTGTGTCAGATGCATCCTCTTTTGGGAGTCCCCATGGGCTCTGGATCACTCCAGAGCCAATCTGTGAGCTGAGAGCCTCCCATCCTAGGCTGGCACCCACCTCCCTCCCCACAGAACCATTCCTGTACTCACGGTCTGTGTTCTTCAGGGATTGCTTCTTCTGCGAGGGCTTGGAGATGACCTTGATGAGTTTGCTGTGGAAGGTGCCGATCTCCTGCCCGTTGCTGAAGAAGAGCTTCAGCACCAGGCGGAAATGCTTGCGCTTGTCCGTGTCCGAGATGTACAGGGCCTTGGCACAGCTGAACCCCTGCCAAGGGCACACAGGGGCGCTCAGCAGCTCCAGCCCAGCCCCACCAGCCATCCTCACCCTCCTCACAGCCCCACGAAGACATAATAGCGCCCTTTCAACCAGCCCCGGGTTCATTTAAAGGGAGAAACGACTAGAGATGTTATTACAGGTGGAATGAAGAGCTGGGGATCGGCAGAGTCTTTATTTACACTGGGGGCAGAGTATTCCTCATGGAAATGAATGTTATGTGTGATTTATCCCACATAACATGAGAAATCACCCTGGGTTTATGGTTTCCCTCATCCTGGCCGATATGCTGTGCCTTAGCAGCAAGGCAAGCACTGTGGACAAAGGCTCTTTCTGTGAGGTTCCTGGCCTGCCTTAGACCCTGTGCTCTTTGGGGGACCCCAGATAATGCCTTTTCTCCTTTTTTTCCCCTTCAATCAAAAGATGCCAAACTCTGCTGAAGCTTTTGAACTTTGGGATCAACTGGGGTTTTTATTTAGCTGTTTATCTTCAAATGAAGACCAGGCTTTCATTTTGTGTCAAGCAGCATTTCTGCTCTTCAGAAGAAGGAACCAGGGCTGAGGGAACTGTGCAGATTTTGGCAGCCACAGGGCTGTCAACCTGAGAGATGGTTCCAGAGAAAGACAGGGATCTTTGGGCTGCCTGGATTGCTACACATGCCACAGCAGGCTGGCAGAGTGCAGTGGGAGTTATGGCTAGGAAGAAAGAACTGTGACATGCCGAGCATGGGGAGGGTGTGACATCCCAGGGTGTGGGGTGATGCTGGTGACAGCCCAGCCCCTGCACGAGGGGGATCCCCACAGCCCCAGGGAGCCACGGGCTTTACCTTTGCATCTGGCTGCTCCTCAAAGCTGAGCTTCTGGGTCTCCATCAGGCTGCTGCCCATGCTGTCCAGCCCCATGTACCCACACACCTGAAATCCAGCCTCTCCCAGGTCCCTGGCTGGAAGAGACAAGGAGAAGCACCTTCCAGCCCCCTGCACAGGCTCAGTTTCTCCAGGAGTGGAGCATGTCTGAGCTCCAGCCCTCCCTGGGTCTGCACTCCAGGGAGCTCAGGCTTGAGCAGGAAAGGAGTTTGAGGGGCCAAAACCAACATAAACAGACACATTGTCCCCTTTGCAGAGGCAGAGGGCAGCTCTCCATGGTGCAGGAAGGGAGGGAGGAGAGGTCCAGGGCTACTGCCCAGTGCTCACCTTTTATCTGCTCCTGCTTTAACTTCCATCCTGGCCCGCTCAGGTAAACACAAGGTGGGGGACAGAAAAACCTGCAGAGACAAGAGGGCATTTTCTCACTGCCCTTCAGCACCCTGAAAAGGTGCTCAGGAGTGGCTGGGTGGCTGTGCTGAGAGTAGAGACCTTCACTGGGGATCACCAGCACTGGGGCCAGCCCTGCACCCTGGGAGGCACATGGAGCTCAGTGAGGGGCTGGGGACCCTCTGCCCTGCACTGCCTCCAGTGCCTGGTTCCAGCCTCAACAGCTGTCACATCTGGTGGTGACACTGGTGGCCATGATCCCACCAGTGACAGAATGGCCCTGGGGTCAGGACAGGGACCTGGCACCTGCACATTCAGCTTCCCCAAGGACAGGGAGGATTCACACCCTGCCTCTGCTTGACTGCCATGTGGGAGCTTCAGCAGGCTGGGAACAGAGTTTACATTCACAATCAGTTTTGGAGCCCAGTGCAAATAAATCTATAGCCAGGAGTTTGGAAACCCATTTTCCTGTGTTTTATTTGGGTTTCCACTGTCTTTGCATTTGTGTGAATGGTGTAAATTCATCCTCTATTGATACTAGGTAAAGCACTAGCAGAGAAAACACCAGTGCAGGGGGTTGGATATTTTGGAGCCCTAAAGTCCTGGGCATAGGTTTATTTGAACAACTCATCCACAGCACAGGCCCCTGACTGCCACTGTTAAGGAAAAAAGCAGCATCACCTTCAAACTTCAACCTGGGAGCTCTGTGCAGGTTTTCTCACCCTTTTCAGACCTGGCATCTGATTTTCACGCTCATCCCTTGCACGGGGTCAGGAGCAGAGAAAAGAGGCTGTGATGAGAGGACTCCCTCCTGGCTGGGAGATTCAGTCCTGAAATAACTTTTTTACCTGTGGAGCAGCAGCCCCTGGCAGGAAACGGGATGTGGTGAGAAGTTTGTAGGCACAGCCAGCCCATCCCAGAGCTGTCTCCTGGGGTTGCTGGGGTCTGGGTGGTTACACCTTGGAGGCTGAGCTCGCTGCCTCATAGCTACTCCACACTCGGTAATAACGGAGGAGTATTTATATCACAAGGATTAATGGGGGATTAATTACATTGCAGTGCCGCAGTCTGACGTCACTGCCAGGGAGTGGCAATTTTGGAGATTCAAGCCAGAACCTCAAGGTGTTTTTTCAGTGTGGGAAGGATTTTCAAATACAGCAGCTTTTTGGAGACCACTGGCACTGATGGAAATGCCCCAGCCCCTGCTGTGGCTGTGCAGATTTTAAGACAAGAGTTACAGGGCAGTTAAAACACTAGCCTTTCCTTCTTGGGAGATGAGATTTGGATGAATTCTTGACTTCTTTTACTTTATCTTTCTTTACCACTTTATGGAAAAGAACCCAACCACTGGGAATGTCTGACTGGGATGGATGCAGGTTGGAGCTTTTCCCCTTTCTTGTGTTACTCAGTTCATGGAGTCTACATGATGGCTTTGGAAGCAAAGATGTCACGAGTGAATGCAGAGGGGATATGTCAGATAATTTGCCTCACCAGCTTAGATCAGCGAAATCCAGCAAGGCTGAAATCAGGTAGCTGGGTTTAGAAGTGGCTATCAGGGAAGCTGGAACCATCTCCCACCTTTTTTCGTTGCCGTAGGATTTCTGTGCAACCTTGGCGTGCAGGATCAGCACGGTCTGGTCTGCTGGCAGCTGCAGGTACCTCCTCACGCTGTCCTGGAGCAGGCTGCCTTGGTATGGGTTGGATCTACGAGACAGAATTTCCCTGGCACGGTGGCACCAGAGGCAGCTCCTGCCCAGCCCTGCAGGGAGCAAGGAGCTCCCTCCATGTCCAGCCTGATGGGGTAGGGAAGGTGGAAAGCCTTTCCCATAGAAAGCACTGCAGCTCAGCTGCTCTAAGAATGGGGCCAGCATTGAAAAATACAAAGTTTGGATGATGGAATAACTGCTTCATCAGTTTGCCACCGAACACACACAGGACATTGCTAAGACTTCCAGCCCCATGCAATGGTGGCTGCGCTCTAACTGAATATTAATTTATTTTTCCACCTGATGTGCCTGTTGCTGTATGGCTTTGGGGTGAGTTGGGAAGTGATGCTGCAGAGCTGTGAGTGCAGCTGGGGAGCTGCCATGCCAGGTGGAGCTACTTGTTGGCTTCTGCAGGGGACGTTGGGTGAAAATAGCTGCATTTTTTCTCTGAGACCTAAGAGGTAGGTGGTTCTGCTGATTGTTTCTGCTCTATTAACTAGAAGCAGTTCCCAAGCACCTGGCTTTCAACTCTGCTAACTCCGTAGGTTGGGTGTTAACCAGCTGGAGAGAGATGAAGTGGGTCTGAGATGCCCTGCTCTGCCACCTGGGATGTGTGTGCAAGGACTGTGGAGTGCAAGGGGGGAGAGCTTTGGGATGTCATGTCAGCTGTGGAGGCCTTCTGTGGTGCTGGCTTGCCTTCAGAGGTGAGACCACTCACTGAACAACACCAGCCCCTGCCCTGCTGAAAGCCCCTAAACCCCCTGAGTTTGGGCCAGGAGCATTCCCTGAGTTTGGGATATTTGATTGGATAAGATGAAACCAGAGGATTAGGAAGAGACTCCTGTGCAGGACTCTCTCCTTGGCACATGTGTTAATGGCCACTGGGAACATTGCTCCTACCGAGGGGACCCAGCCTGGCTGGTGATCACTCTCCTATCAGAGGTAAAGCAGAGGCAAGAGAAGACTGTGAAGCCCCAGCACCAGTAGAAAACATTGCAGAGTAACTGAGAGAGCATCTGGGGGCTGTGGGCAGCACTGGGAGGAGGAGGAGGGATGATAGGAGGGGCATCAGCCATGGCCATGCACTGAGGAACTTGCAAGAGGTGTGCAGGGGAGCATTCCCATTAAACACAGTCTCTCTTCCCCTTAAATAGGATAGAAATGGAGGAAAGTTGAGACCATAAATGATCAGATGAGTGAAGAGAGGTAAGTCTGGTCCTGCCATCACCACAAGGCAGGTTCCTCATGGTGAGCTCCTCTGGGCTCAGAGGCCAGAGCAAGCTCCCAGGGAGAGATGCTGCAAGCACTCATCCCAAGAAACCTTCTAGAAGAGTTTGCCTGCCAGCTCTGTTCTTCCCAGTGCAATACTTTTAAAAAGGCTGTGCCCTTACAACTTTTAGCTCCCATGTTGCAATTCACTTTAAACACATATCACTTCAGTTCCAGCTTTCCCACCTTTGGATGGAGCTGATGCTCTCCTGTTGTATGAGGAAGAAAAACACGTCTCACACAAGCAAATATTTACCCAGTGTCTTCACTGAGCAGTGCCACGGGGACCTGACACTTAGCACAGCACAGATGTGCTCTGTTTGGTTACTAGAGGGACAATATAATCTCCTGCCCTCCTTGTTCCCAGTTCTTTATCCTAGATGTGTTATTGGATCACTATTAAACATAAATCAACAGAGCCCTGCCAGAATCAGATTTACAGCCAGGGCCAGTGTCAGTGTCACCCACAGCATTAACTGCTACTCTGTGCCTGGAAAATGAATATTTTATGGCCATTCCTGACTGCAGAGCACAGGCTGCCACCAGGCTCTGCTCCTGTGGCAGCCCCAGAGCTGCTGCCAGCACAGGGCTCTGGACGTAGCCCTGGCTCACCCCACAGCACTCATGGCAAGGCAGGAGGAGCTCCTTTGCCAAGGCTGTACCTGTTCCCTCCATCATGGTGCTGGGAGACTCCTGCTCCAGCACACTGAAGCAGAGTTTTATCAACCAGCATCCCACCAGTGGCTGCTCCATGGTGGGTCACTCAGTCTTGCTGAAAAGTTTCACTTCACTTTCTAGCCAATGAATAGTTTATATCTCTGCACAGCCAAAGAGATCCCATAAGAAAGTTATTTAATCTTTTTCCATAATGGCAATCTGCAGCTGTTTCACTCCTCTGCTGCCAAGCAATGGTGTGATTTCAGCTTTGATCCGCCTTTGCTATTTTCCCTTCATATAAAA
>VXBB01022065.1:0-21661 GCA_013399915.1 Illadopsis cleaveri | reverse complement strand
AGTCCCGATCCCAATCCCGGTCCCAGTCCCGATCCCGATCCCGTTCCCAGCCTGGCCCGGCGGGGCTGTGCGAGCTCCGAGAGCTGCCGCGGAGACTGGCAGCCTCCGAGGGGGCTTTTCCTTGGAGCGGGGCTGGCAGGAAGGGGAGCGGCGATCCTTGGCGTCAGGAGCAGAAAGCAAAGCCGGGAGGAGGGGAAGAGCATAACCTTTGCCCCAAAGGATTTTTCCTCCCACCTGTGGGCTGGAGCCTTCCCGACCCCCGGCCGCACGGGCTCGGCCCCGCAGCGGTGCCGGGGCTGTGTTCGGTGGGGCAGCCGGGGCACGGCACCCGCTCGGCCCCTCGGTGCTGTGTGTGAGGGATGTGAACTCTTCTGCGCTGTCGGGGTGGCTCAGGCTGCCTGCCCTGCTCACCTTTTGCCTAGCTGTCGGGCAGGTCCTTGCTTATGCAACTGAGGATCTCTTAGCAGATATTGATAAGGTCTGGTACACCTGAGCAAGGCGTACTGAGCAACAGGAGATCGAGATCCTGCAGGAAGATAAGCTCAGCAGTGTACCCTAAGTTTGTTATGCACCGTTTCTGCACGACTGGAAAATTTGGTCTGTGCATACTCGTTTGCACAAGCAATACCTTCCTTTGGCTTATCATTCCAACCATTTCACAGGATAAAATTAGCTTTGGGCACTTCTGTTCCAAGCAATTGCATGGGAAAACTTGTTTGGAAAATCAGATTATTCTGCACTCATGGTGTTTGTGTGGACATGCACTCGCGTGAGCTCAGCGGAGCTGAGCAGATACACGGTGTGGTGCTGTGTGCTCTGCTGGGGTTTTGCCCCTGGTTCTGCAGGGACAGCCTTTGCTGTGGTGCAGAGACCTGCTAAATCCATTCAGGAGGCAGGCTGCAGAGTGGGAACTGCTGTGGTTAAGGAGGATGGCAGGGAAACAGGACTGCCCTGTGCCAATGGAAGCCACCATCTGTGTGCAGTGGGACTGAGGGGAGCAGGGGTCCACGAGGGGGGCCTGTTCTCAGCCCCAACTCTGAGACAAGGCACAGGGCTTTGCCTCTTTTGCTTAAACACATTGGATTTTTTTCTTCACTTAAATCCAGATTATTTATGAAGTTATTACAAAGTTCTCCCTTTAGGACCCCTCCCTTTGGGACACTCTTTAGCATCTCTTGATAGTAAAGATTTTTCTTTTTATTTTTTCAAGAATGGGAGCAACTAATCCCAGGCAGTGAGTGTGCAGGTTCTTAGTAACAAGTAGAAACTGCATTTCACAAGCAGATTCTTGCGATCTCTGCAGGAATTCATTAGACTGCTGTTGATATCAGCAAAAAGCTATGTGTGGGGAAATCTCTCAGATCTCAGCCCTGATATTTGCCACCAGGATATGGATAAATTCAGCCTCATCCAAAATGCAACTTCCCTTCTGGAAACCACGTGAACAGATCTTGGTGTTTGCAGTAAGACAATACTTTTCATCAAAGCAGGCAGGGTATTGCTGCATCCAATGGGAAAAGGCTGTTGATTTTTGTGGAAGTTGTAACTTTCATTTGTTGTTGAAGGATTAAAGAAACCATATGTGCTCAGCACAAGATGGGCTCGGGAGCTGCCCTGGTTGGCAAACAGAGGAGCTGTGGCCAACAAGGCAGCTCGTTGTAGGCAATCTGTGGCCACAGAAGATGTTTGTGCTCTGATTGCTCATAACATGGCGTTTCCCTTGAGGTTGGCATTAGGGGTTAAAGGTTTTCAAGAGAAGTCTTTGTTTAAACATCTTTAAAGTTTCCAATAGGGGCTCCTTTGTTCGCTGTGGAGCAGCGTGCCTGCCTTGTTAAAAACTCAGCACTCATAAAATGCCATTTACAAATGCCTGATGAATAGGGCTGAAACACGGAGGGAAGATAAATAGTGTTTGTATCAACACACACACACGGGACTTACAGACAAGCCCTACCATGAGTGAATAAATGGGACCCAGAAAAAATATGGCCAAAAAAAAGAAAAAGTTGGAGTGGTGCTTATGAAGAAACTTATAAAAGTCAGCTACTCCCCCTGCACCACTTGGGCCCTTTCATGCCAGATATCTCCTCCAGCCAAGCCAGGAGGCTGAGTGGCTCCTGACACTTGTCATTACCTCTCAGTCATTGTGTTTTCTCCACTTTGGGCCCAAACAGTAGCAAATTGAGCACTTGGGCTCCAACAGGAGCTCAAGCCATAAGGGTTCCACTGATCTGCTGGGCACAGGGACCCTGACCCAGTGCTCTCCATCACCTGCTGTGGGCTGGTGAGCATCATCCCTCTGTAGGTACTCACAGCACAGATGTACTTTTAGGTGCCAGGTAATGTTTTCAGCTCTTAGAAGGCTTTGGTTCTCTCCTGTCTTGGCTAGATAGAAAGGGTTTTAAAGTAGCTCTGTTAAAGCAGGAGAGGGTAGAGGTGTGTGCTCAGGAGACCCCAGAGACTGGTTCACAGTGATGTCAGCGTTTCCATGTGGGATGCTCCAGACTGCTGTGTCTTATCCTTTGTCTGAATCTTTTGTGGTTCTCACACAGCCTGTCCTTCCTGGTGTTTTTTACTGGACTCAGAATTCATCTTCCCCACCAATATTCTGTCTTTGCCTGTCTATCTGCAAATTTCTGATCCTTTTGCCTTGCAAGCCCCTGCTTGCACACGTGAGTCCATCCCTACGTCCCTCTGTCCACACATGGGTCCCTCTGGTGCCCCTCAGGGAAATCCATAGGGCTCAGCTGTTGTCCCTTGCAGGGAGGTGGCAGTACCTTGGTTTCTCTCCAGACTTCATCTTTTCTGTCTCTAGGCTGTGTTGCGCTTTGCCAATGTGTAAGTTCAGAAGTCTTTGAGTGCAGTCTGTGGACCCATAGGAGTCCATGGTCTGTGGCAGGAACCAGTGGGAGCAGATCTGTTGACAGCAGAGATAACCCCCTGTACAAGAGTCCCTGTCTGGGCTGGAAAATTAGGCAAGCTCCACACATGGAAAAACACTGCCTTTGGGAATTCACAGCTTGTACACCTGCAGCTGAACTTGCATGTCTTCCCCAAAGTGTTTCCTGCTCTTCAGCATGGGCAGAAGGGAGGCCGCAGCCCACTGCTCCATCTCCTAAGGACTGATGTCATTGCAGTCCCTGGACAGCAGATTTCCTGCTGTCAGAGGGGCGTGGAAGTTGTGAAGTTAGGTGTGAGACATTTCCTGTACTACCTTTGAGGTTCTCCCTGTGAAAAGTATCTACACAAAACTTTTCTGTTCTGAGGAGGGACAAAAAGTCCCTGTGTGCCTTTCTGCAGCTGCCAAACGCTCCTCACTTTCTGCTATTTCAATTAAACACATAGCAGGATGGGCAGGATAAAGGGGAGAGGCACAAGAATATTCTCCTGGCGTGTTTTCTTATGCCAACACATTGAGTCACATCTCTAGAGTGAGAAATATGATATAAAGATTTAGAGAAGGAGGTCAGGCAACGAGTCCATGATTGCTGGGCTGGAAGAGCAGGCGGTCTCTGTGGTTGTCTGTGCCATGTAAACTTCCTGGAGGTCAGCTGGGGATAGTGGTCCTAGCAGATCTGGGAGACAGATGTCCTGCTAGTAACTATCAATCTCATACCAGCTCTGCTGCCTCAGGAGTTTAGCTGACAAACTCTGCACCAGCCCAGTAGCTGATCTGGGCCATGACTCTTTTCCTTTGTGGTTGAACATGCATATTTCTGGTGGAAAAAAATGCTCTCTAACACCTTCCTCCCAAAACAAGGACTTGGGCAATGGATTGCTGCGTCAGCTTCTGGATGGCCAGGACATCCTTCTTTCCAAAGTTTGAAGTCTCTTGGCCCAGCTCAGCTGTCCTCCAAGGACTTGTTTGTAGAAAAGCATTTGCTTTTTAAAGAGAGTCAGTAAGGTGGATCTGTCCCCTGTTGATCATTCTTCATCAAAATCAGAGTATTCCAGTTTTGTTGAAAATAGCAGCCAGGAGATGGGCTGAGTTTGCCTGTTGTGCAGCTCAGGGGACAAGTGTAACCTAAAAGGTCTTGAGTGGGACAGAGAGGAACAGAGAAATGGCACCAGCAGTCCTGAAACAGGAGCCATCTCTGACATGATTAGTTGAACAAGGAGATTTGGCAGACGTATTTTCCTCTAGCTGTGTTTCCCTCTTGGCTAGACCTTTAACATTTTAATTTGTAGGTGAATATGGCTTTTATTTGTGGCAGCTGTTGTCGAAGCAGCCCAGGTGCAGCTCGTTTCAGTGTAGGGCTGTCTGGACGAGAGGCTTTCCTGCCAGGTGAGTGCCAGAGCACTGGGAGGTCTTTTAGAGATAGACTGATAGCAGAGAAAGATGCCATGTGCTGTCATAGAGAACATCTAGAAGGGGATGCTCTGTCCATTGCTAAACTCAGCATTTCCTTCCCAAGGAAATGACTTCAAATGTCATGTCACAGTTTGAATCTGCCAGGACTTGTATGAGTCAAACTTGTATGAGCTGTGAGTCAAAGACATCTGTTACTGCAAAAGGACTTGGTCAAGAAACCCATCTTCCTCCTGCCCTCCCTGTGAATATACAGAAGTGGGTCCCATAAAATGGTGAATAGGCTTTTGTGGGGAGCAAGCAGAGCAAAAGAGAAGTTCCTTCTGCATCCAGCAAGGTTTTCCTGTTACAGCACTCCTGCTGATTTGCTCCTGTTGGGTTTGGAGCCTTGATGTGCTGTTGGAGAAATACAGCCTTGTTTTTCAAACAACGTGTCCTTCCAGGTGGCACTTGGCCCAGTAAAGCTGCCACAGAGTTGTAACTGGAGAGCTCTGCTTTGTCCTGGAAAGAGTCTGCTCTGGTTCTCCCACATGCGTTTGGGAAAAACCAAGGATACATCAGTCATTAAACTGAGGGGAAAAGTCCTTTTGGGCTGGAAATTCATGCCATTTCCATGGTCTTGGTGTGCCTGTGGTCCCTGAGACTTCCTTGTTCTAAAAACTGCATTGCTGTCCACTCTGGTGGGATTTGCTTTTTGCCACTCAGCTGCTGTGGGGGATGAGACTGAGATTTTGGAGCTGTGATTGAGTGTAAGGTCAATGCTGCCTGTAAAATGGTCCTGAGGGTGGATTCAGTGCTTGTGAGCAGCAGAGGTAGCACTGAGCCAGGCATCTGCAAGCAGAGAGCACCTGGAGATTGGGGATTATGTTGGGAGAGACCAACCTTTGGGCAGCTCTCCCGGAGAGGGTGGATCCAGCTCCAGGGCTGTCCCGGGCCTCATCCTTTCACACTGCTTGCAGGACTTGCAAATACATGGACAATGTGCCAGCAACTCATCCATGTTTCTACAACAAATTTTGGCATCAAGAGGTGCCTCCAGGATGATGTAAGTTGTCTGCATCTCTCCAGGTGGCTCTGGTTGCTTCCTTGTCCCCTGGGGCAAGACACACATCAGTCTTCCTCTCTTGGTCCCACATGCATTTTTGGGCAGCCTTTCTCTCAGGCATGGACTGGAAGGATGGTGACTTGCTGTCCTGCTGAGGACATCACAATTTTTCTCCCCATCCTCCAGCCTGAAGGTGCTTTTGCTGTCTTTCTGCTGTTGTCCTGGCAGAACTCAGGTGTCCTAAGCAAAAAGGCTCAGGGCTGGTACTCCTGGCCACACTTCAATTGGGTTTTTTGGTACTTTCATCAAATAACACTGATGGAATTGAATTTCTCAAAACTACCTGGTTGGGCCTCAGCAAAGAAAAGCTCTGCAGAGCAAAGGAGGGTGCATGGAGAGGCAGATGAGGAGGGTGAATCTCAGCAACATCATGTCTAGGGCTTCTCTACCATTGGCCAAGGCTTCCAGCACAGAAATAGATGCTGTTCACTGGTAGCACGTGTGGCACCAGTGCCCTGCACCCTGCCACGTGTGCCTGGACCTGTTGTGTGTGCCTCCTCCTGTGCACAGCCCTGGCTCTTCCCCACTCCTTGCAACTCATAGTGATCCCTTGTCCTGGCTTCTTGCAGGGTCTGGAGCCAGCACGGCTCCTTAGCCTTGGTCCACAACCTGCTTTCCTCCTTGTGACACTACGGTCAGGGCTTTTCTTGGGCTGTGAACCCACTGCCACCTCTCCCTTCTCCATCTGCTTCATCCTCTCTACAGTTCAGTCAGAAAGCCCACAGTAACAGCAAGGAGGGTAGGGAGCTGGCAGCATTCCTCACTCTGCTCCCTGCCATGTCCTTTGGCCTTGCCCAAGGCAGGGTGTGCCCAGGTCCAACCTGCCACCATCTGGATGAACCAGAAGGGGAATATTCAGAGTATTTCTGTTAACCTGTAGCCAGGAGAGAGCTGCCAAGGAGGCCAGGCTGAAACCTGAAGCGGCTGTTTTTCCTGAGACTCAGCTTTTGGCAGGGAGAGCAGACGGACAAGTGGTGGAGCAGGGAGGGATGCAATTGCTCTGGGGAGCAGCACTGACGCTGGAGGTGCCCAGGGAAGGTGTGCTGGCTTACCTGTTTGTCTCTGGGGATCCATCTCCATGTTCTCCTTGGCTGAGATCACGTGTAGAGTCAAGAGGAGGTGACTCTTCTGTCCTTACATGTGGCTGTCCCCTTGGTCACCCTCCTTACATCACGAACTGAGCATCTCCTTCAGCACTGAAAAGCAATAACGGTTTCTCCCCTTGTGTTGCTCAGAAATGTCAGGAATGGTCCAAGTGTCCCTCTCAGCTCATCTGCAGGGTTTGACTGAGCCAGCCCAGGCAGCAGCACTCACCTTGCCTGGACCTTTTTTCCTTTATACCTCAGTGTTATCTCAAGGTCTCTGGCGTTGCAGCCGGCGCCGTGTTTGCCTTGCCCCGCAGCACCTGCCTGCCAGCCGCTCGCTTCCCACCCATCTCCCTCCCACTCCTGCACGGCTTGGAGGGGGTGGTGTGAGCCCTCAGGGCGTGAGGAGTCCCTCCACAGAGATGCAAGTCAGGCCCAGGGAGGTGAGGGTGGAGGGAAGTTGCCAAGTGCGGGATGGTGGGAGAGATACTGGGGGACATCTGTCCCATCATCTTTGCTTCCCCATCCCTTTGCTGCTGGAGCAGGACTGGGCATTAAATTGAATCAGGGACCAGGACACTGTCCCAGCCTGGTCTCTGCTGCCAGGACCAGCATATGACTGAGCTGCCATGCCCTGCCCTATCCAGGCAGCATCAGCCCCTTCCAGCTGTGGGGAGTGCCAAGACTTCATCCAAAAGCTGAGATGCTGTTAAAAATAGATCAGCTGTGAACTGGTTTTCTCCTTCTTGGTTCCTGGCCCGACAGCTCATTCCTCCCTCTGGGCTGTCTTTGAAACTCTCTGGATGCTGTGAGACACAGGCTCCATAGCAGCCTGCCACTGCAGGGAGGTGTGGAGAGAAGAGAGCTGCAGAAATGTTCTAGGTGGCATAGCTGTCCCAAAAATACTTAGTGGTTTGTGAATGCTTTCTCCCAGGAAAAAAGCAGCGCTGGAAAAAGAATCTGCTAAATAAATGGGGAAAGAAAGCTGGGAGGGGAGCACTGTTTGTCCCTCTGCTTGTATGTGGTGAAGGGACACAGGTGTCTGAGCAATCCTGGCCACAAAGCAAAGCTCATCTCTGCCCCCTGGAAAAGCCCTGTCAGGTGGCTGTCCCTGCTCATCCCCTCAGCCAGAGCGATCCCGCTGGTCCTTCCCCTGCTCGGCTCTGCAGGAGGTGCCGGCACTGCCGCAGAGTCACCATGTCCCGGGCTGGTCCCGGGCTGGTAGGCTGCTCGCCTCCAGGGAAAGGCCACGTCTCTCACTTTGAGTGAGTATTCTGGATCCCAGTATCCTCTTGTACCCCTTTTCTGTCCTCCTAAATCTTTAATACAGTTTTCCAGGTGTGAACACTGAGTCTCAAGACAGTTTTAAGATGCAGCTGTTAAACCTATTATCAGTGTCCCTGCTATCAAAGACGTGGTGTTCGGGGCTGCACGTAACCACTGAGCAATTAAACAGCAACCCTGGTGATGAATTACAACCGAGACCTCCTGGGGCTAAATAAATACCGGCTGATAACTACCGATAAAATGAATTTTTGTGTGGTTTTTCTAAAATGCACCCTTCCAGTATCTGTGCCCAGCCCTGGCACTGCACATCTCCTTGGGAGAGTCACATTATCCGTGGCATTTCCATCCCTAGCACCTTGGGTTTCCAACCAGAGCTGGAATAAAAATAAACTAAATAAATCCATGTCCCTGCAGAAGCCAGGAAAGGCAAGGCAAGACAACACAGAGGTGGGCAGGGAGGGAGAGAAGTGACAAGCTGGGGTTTTCCGTAACAAGTTTAAATATCTTTTGATCCCATATCAATGATCCCACCCTAAAGACACGAAAAAACTGTTGAGGTGCAGAGTATCCCTTGGAAAAACCTTTAGGACAGGGAGAGCTGCAGAGTGCTGGTGGCAGAGTCGAGGGGACCCCGAGAGGATGTGAAGGAGAGCAGCAGGCTGGCAGTGCTCCACCCAGCACCTGCCCGGGGGAAGAGGTGTGAGCCCACCTGCACAGGCACCCTCACACCCTCTGCCTGCAGAGGCTTCTGCTCTCCTAAGAGAGTTTGGAAACAGGCAGAGAAAGTAACTTATTGGATAAATTATCTTTGCCAGTGATTTTGAGAGATTCCTGAGCAGGTTTTGTCTGTGCTGGCGTTTCATCTGGGGGCTTCTCTTTCCATGCAGGAGTATCAGGAGGGCTGGTGCTCTGCATCCCTGTGTGCAGCTTTCCCACTCTCCACTGGCTGCAGAGAACAGCCACACAGTCAGGGAAAAAGCATTTGGCTGAACATCCCATCTGCCTGGTTTGCAAGTGAAAATAAGGCTTGTCCAATGGCCAGCTCCACCCAGAGCAGAAAATCAGACCCTTTGGCAGTGTGTTGCTACTGTAATGAAATTGAGCTGTGCTGAGACTGTCAGTCCTTGGAACAGGAAAGATTCCATGGGGGTTCAGAGAAGTCTGGGGATGGACCTGTCAAAACTGCTGCTGTTTAGGGTTTTTGGCACTGCCTGGGCACACCCACCACAGGAGAATGTTGCCCCTTGGCTGAGCTCACCCTCAGCACTGATTGCACCTTGCCTTCTCCCTGCAGCACATCTTTCCAGCACTGGAGCTGTGCAGTGTCACAGAGCCATGATGAAGCTCCTGCCTGTTGCCTCTCTCCTCCTGCTTCTGCAGACAACACTGGAAGCCAGACCAAAACCTGCAGGTGAGCCCTGGCTGGTGAGGAGCGCATGGAGGGGAGAGAAGTGAGAACACAGGGCAGTGGAGCCCTCAGAGGACAGTTTGCTGTGTGACTTGGGGGGACATGATCCTCTTCTTTGAGAGCATCCCCAGGAGGATGGAGGATCCCTCCAGTAGTGGGACACAAACTTCCTGGCCCCAGCATGCTGGCTCTGGTGCTGCTTGCTCTGGGCACCCCCTAAGCTGTGACACAGCCCTTGTCACCCTCCAGGCCATGGGCTGTGACCTTGGCAGGAGGCACAGCTGTGAGGGGAAGCCTCCTCCTTGCTTGACTCTCCAGGTGCAGGGGATAAAGCAAACCCAGAGGTACCAGCCTCTCTCCTCCCAGGACAGAGAGATCTAAATCAATTTTAGTTTAAAAAGAGTGAAGGCACCAAATGGAGAAAGGAGCAGGTATATCTCAGAGACCTTCAGAGTAATTGAGATTGGCATCATCCCAAAGGGACTCAAAGTGTTTCCTTATGATTAGAGCCCAATGCTCCAGGGCTTGGGTGCACACAAGCCAAGCAAAACACGTTCATTGGCATTTCACTTGCTGAACACTCCCCCGGTTTGCACTGGAACTAGCATTCTTATGCTCAAGAGAAGCACTTTGGCTCAACCTCTGCCAAGTGTGTGTCCTTAGCTTTGCTTTTTACTGTCTCATTTTCTGCCCTTAAATAAACACAACCACAACAACCCATAGCCAGGGGATGTCTCCCCAGCCTGTTGGCCCTTCTTCTGCTCTGCCACCACCTTCTGTGGATTTACTGGGCAGTGAAAGGTGCCAGTCTGTGGGGGCTGCCCAAACCTGCTCTCTCCATCCCTTGCGAGCAGCCCCCAGCCAGCGGGCAGAGATCAGCGGACAGCCACAGGACTGAGCCTTCTCTTTGCCTTCTCCTCAGCCCTGAAGTGCAGGACGGGTCCCCTGGACATCGTGTTTGTGATCGACAGCTCCCGCAGCGTGCGCCCCTTCGAGTTCGAGACCATGCGGCGGTTCATGATGGACATTATCAGCAACCTGGACGTGGGCCCCAACGCCACACGGGTGGGGGTGATCCAGTACTCCAGCCAGGTGCAGAACATCTTCTCCCTCAAGACTTTCTTCACGCGAGCGGACATGGAGAGGGCCATCAACAGCATCATCCCGCTGGCCCAGGGCACCATGACGGGGCTGGCCATCCAGTACGCCATGAACGTGGCCTTCAGCACGCAGGAGGGCGCGCGGCCCCCGCACAAGAGGATCCCCCGTATTGCCATCGTCGTGACGGACGGGCGGCCCCAGGACCGTGTCACCGAGGTGGCCACGCAGGCCAGGAACGCTGGCATCGAGATCTACGCCGTGGGGATCCAGCGGGCAGACATGAACTCTCTGCGGGCCATGGCCTCCCCACCGCTGGAGGAGCACGTCTTCCTGGTGGAGTCCTTTGAGCTCATCCAGCAGTTTGCCAAGCAGTTCCAGGACAAGCTTTGCGGTGGGTGAGAGCCGCTGCTGCGGTATGGCAAGGGGGGCCCCGGTGTCTGCTCCTCACCCAGGCCAGAAGGTGACCTTCAGAGGGGTGTTTGGGGTGGCAGCCTGTGCCAGAAGCAGGGTAGATGAGGAAGCAACCTCCCCAGGACAGGGCACTGCACAGTGTCTGTGTCTGTGCACTGAAAATCAGTGAGTGAGCACTGGGGCTGGCAGGGCTGGGGCTGTGATGGGTTGTCACACTGGCTTCTGCTGCAGAGACAGGGCATATGCCAGGGCCAGGGTTCCCATGTGTCTGGTGTGCCTGTGGGCTGCTCTGATGCCCGTTCTGTCTTGCAGGGGTGGACATGTGTGTGGACCGGGAGCACAGCTGCCAGCACAGCTGTGTCAGCACCCCTGGCTCCTTCTACTGCGAGTGCAACCCAGGCTACAGGCTCAATGTGGATGGAAAGACCTGTTCCCGTAAAAACTCCTTTTATTATTTGAACTTTCATAGGGAGTTTGTAGTTATGGGTGCCGTGGAGGGAAACTGGGACACAGCAGAGGATTCAGGGAGGCCAGCAGCAGCCTGGATGCTCTGTTCACTGGGCCCACTGCCTCTCTGGTCTGTAATGACTGCAGACATTCAGCATTGCTAAATCCTGGCCATCTCTCTGAGATGGGACACTCGTGACTTATGTGGGTACAACCAGCTGCCTGTCAACTGAGGGGGTCCAGGCAGTGAGTACCAGAGGATTCACATCCCAGCACCAAAGTGCACAGTGTTTTTTCCCTGGATTTTAGTGCAAAGCCATGTTAGTTGGTCTGACCACCACACTAGGACTTTTCCTTCTTGTTTCACGGTGCTGGGAGCTGCTTCAAAGCCCTGGAGCAGTCCTGCCCTGCTGCCCCAGGGAGGCTGGGACAGGAGGGTGATGGTGTCGTGTTCCCCTGCAGCCATCGATGCGTGTGCAGACGGGAGGCACGGCTGTCAGCACCACTGTGTCAGCGTGCGGGGCTCGTACTCGTGCCGCTGCCGGGCAGGTTACTACCTCAGCCAGGACAAGAGGAGCTGCACCAGTGAGTGACTGTCCCCCTCCCTGTCCCTTCTTCATTTGCTTCCCATTCTCTCTCTTCATGTCTTTTCCCTTCTGCCATCTCTCTCCGTGTCTCTCCAGTGATTGATTACTGCAGCTTCGGAAACCACAGCTGCCAGCACGAGTGTGTGAGCATCCCCAACGGGCACTACTGCCGCTGCCGCAGCGGCTTCACGCTCCAGCCCGACAGCAAGTCCTGCAGGGGTAGGTGCCAGCGTGCTGCACAGCACAGGCTGTGTGTATAGCACCTGCCTTTGTGTCCTGCCCAATCTCCAGGGAGGGGCTGTTCCCAGCCCACCCTGAATGGGGATAACCCTCGGCTTGTCTTCCAGCCACTGACCTCTGCAATGGGGTGGATCACGGCTGTGAGTTCAAGTGTGTGAGCACGGAGGGCTCCTACCACTGCATGTGCCCTGAGGGCCAGCAGCTCCAGGCTGACGGCAAGACATGCAGCAGTGAGTACTGGGACACAGCCCTTGACATTGTCCTTATCTGGGCTCTGCTCCTGGAGAGAGCTCACCTGAAACTGGGCTGGGGGGCTCTGTCCCCACCTGGGACTCTAAGCTAGACTGGAAGAGGGTGGAGAGCTGGCTGTGGTTGGGGGAGCACCCTGGCTGCTGTGGGGGTGGATGTGTCCTCAGAGACACGGCCAGAAGATGCAACAGCTTTAAGGAAAGGTTCAGGAAAAGAGAAACCTAGGAAAGGCTTTCACGGGGTGTTGGGGTGTCAGTGGGGGTTTTTGGGCTGAGTCCCTTGGGCATAGTCTGCTCTCCATCGCAGCTGCAGTTCCAGGGTGTTCCCACAGTGTCCTGAAGCCCCAAATCTCAGCCCCAGCTGAGGCTCCTTTACTCTGACAGTGGCCATGGGCAGGCTGCTCCTCTCTCACCTTCCCCCTGTGCCTGCAGAGTGTGGAGCTGGGCATGTCGACCTTGTGATGGTGATTGACGGTTCCAAGAGTGTCCGGCCCCAGAACTTTGAGCTGGTGAAGCAGTTTGTGAACCGCATTGTGGACCTGTTGGAGGTGTCCCCCCAGGGCACACGGGTGGGACTGGTGCAGTACTCCAGCCGTGTGCGCACCGAGTTCCCCCTCAACAAGTACCACAGTGCCGACGAGATCAAGAAGGCGGTGATGGATGTGGAGTACATGGAGAAAGGCACCATGACAGGCCTTGCCCTCAAGTACATGGTGGAGCACAGCTTCTCTGAGCTGGAAGGGGCCAGGCCTCTCTCCCACAACATCCCCAGAATCGGGCTGGTCTTCACAGATGGACGTTCCCAAGATGACATCTCCGAATGGGCCAGGAGAGCAAAGGAGTCAGGTGCAGGAGGGGCTGGGAACCCCAAATTACAGTGTTTTGGGCATTCTGGGATGGTTCCTTGGGGCGGCTGTCTCAGGGAAAACCTGCAGCATCCAGCCTTGGGAGCTGCATCCCATGGCAGATGTGCTCCATTGTGGCCACAGGGTGCTCTGAGCACCATCCTTCATGCAGCAGCCTGCACCATCACAGGGCTGCCATGCTCCTGCCTGTCCTTCCCAAATTCCTGCTGTATATTTGGGAAGGCCAGAGAAAATCCTGCATCCTTGGCTTTGCTCGCTCTGGGCTTGGGGCTCCTTGCTGTGGGGTGGCTTTGCAGTGCTCAGGATCTGTCCTTGTCACACAGGGATTGTCATGTTTGCCGTGGGTGTCGGAAAAGCCGTGGAAGAAGAGCTGAGAGCGATCGCCTCTGAGCCAGTGGAGCAGCATTTCTCCTATTCAGCAGACTTCTCCACCATGACCCACCTTGTGGAGAATTTCTCCCTGAATATCTGCCCAGGTGGGTGCTCCTGGCCACACCAGAGGACTTGACCCCAAGCCAGGGAAGGCCCTTCTGTCCCCACAGAGCCAGTGGGGTGGTTTGTGTGTCTGTCACGCTGTGTCAAGTACCCCAAGGCTGAGCTGGGCTGGTGTGAGCCTAGGCTGTCTCAAGATCACTCCAGACTGTTGTGGGTATAGTTGTGGGTCTCTGGGAGGGATTTGGAAGAGGAAAAGGTGAAGCAGGAGGCATCAATTAAAAAACAGGAGAGGTTAATACAAAAGTATTACTGTGAGTAACCCCTCCTGTGCCATTGCATGGGCAGAATTTGGGAGTGGCACCCTGCCTTGCAGGATGCTCTGAAGGTGGCCTGTGTACCTTGTTCACACCTGTGCTTCTGCTGCTGCTGGGTACAGGGTACTGTGAGGGTCTCCCTGCCCTGGGACAGGCTGGGGCTCCCCAGTGCCCTTGAGACCCCCACAGGGCTGCAGATACGGAGTCAACCTGCCCCCTGCCACCCCAGCTTGAAGGCAAAGTGAAGCTCAGCACTGGCTGTCCTTGGCACACTGTGACCACATGTGTGACAGCTCTGTGGGATGCCTGGCAGAGAGCTTGCTGGATCAGCAGGGCAGCCTGACAGAAAGCAAAAAGTCTGAAAAAAGAGGGCAAAATGGTGGGGGGAGCCCTGAGCCCCGGTGGGTGTCTAGAGGGACAAGTGACCCATCTGGGAGCAAGGGAGATGGGCACTGTGGGGCCCTGGTCTGACTGCAGCCAAACCCCTCTGTCACAGAGGAGGGCAAAGGGGAGACGGAGATCCGCAGCCCGTGCGAGTGCGAGGCGCTGGTGCAGTTCCAGACCAACACCGTGGCCATCCTGCAGAGCCTGACCGAGAAAAATATCCTTTGGGGTGATGCCTGGGCTTGTCAGGGGGCAGAACAGCTGAGGACAGAGCACACACGGGAGAGGGAGGGATAGATAAATGGGAGGGGGGGAAATTTTAGGCTTTTTTAAGGGGATAAAGCCCTTTGCCCAGCAGACTGTCTGGCTCACGCTGTTTCCTTAGCACGTGCACTTGCTCAGATGACAGCCAGGCTTGAAGACTTGGAAAAGCAGATTGCCAACAAGAAGTGATCCTGGCAGAGGGCTGCAGAGCTTGGCGGGGCATGGGGATGGATGTACAGTAGCTACACGACATTGTTATTGCTAGGTTATCCTAAAGCATCAGTGTTTGTTCTTGTATTGCAAAATCCCCAGGGAAGCGTGGACTGTGTTTAAAACCCCCAAAATCCTAAAAACACACAAAAAAGGAAGTTGAACAAAGCCCCTGCTGCAAAGCCAAGGGGTTCAGTTGTCGTTCTGTGGGAGGTCTGGGATGAGGGGGAGCAACTATGTGGGCAGGCTGGACAGACACGACACCTGGTGTCCCTCAGAGTGACTGAGATGGCGCAGTCCCCCTGGACCCTGGCAGGCTGCTTTGCGAGAGAAAAAACCTACAGTGGTGTCACCCTGAGAGCTTCTGTTGTCTCAGCATCTGCTGCCAAGTGGTGGGGCAAGGACAGCTGGGTGGTGCAGGCAGCACAGGGGATGCCTGATGCCCAGCTGGCTCCCAGTGTGGTGCCCAGGTGGGCTCCCATGGGAAGGTGGGGGGCAGGAATTCTTAGATCCCCTTGCCCTGGTTTGGCAGAATAGTTTGGAAATTGGTATTAATCTTGTTTGGTTTTATAATCACATAGCAAAATGGTAATTATTCTTTCTATCAATATCTATGTGTGTGTGTATATATATATGTATATTTAATTCTGAGAGCAGGGTAGTGCTATTTTTAAACTCTTGTTTTATATAAAGGAATTTCTATCCTGACAATAAACACTCTGAAGATTTGTATGACATGTCCCTCTCTTTCCAGCCGGGCTGCAGGGTGACAGAAGTACCTCTGTGTCAGAAGTGGCTTTTGCAGTGGCTCCTGTCCCCAGGACCCAGAAATCCTGTGGGAAAATCTTTGTTCTGTGGCACCCCAGGGTGCTGCAGGCCCAGCCTCAGCTGGAGGAAGCCAGTGTGACATGGACACTGTGTCCCCATGGGCAGGGTTTGCTTTGGAGCCTGTGCTTGTGGGAGCACAGGGAGCTGAGAGCTGGGCTGGGCATGGACCCACAGCCTGCCAAGGTGCCCATTGCAGCTCCTCTGAGGTGGGTGCTGAGGCAAAGGGACACCTGGGATCTGCTCCTGATGGATCCCTGCAGACTTCACAAAGAACCTCTGCTGACAGCAGGACTCTGCCCGAGGCAGTCTCCATTCTCTTGATTTTATCCCTCAGCAAAGAGTGCATTTAGTTCCTTTCAGGGGATAATACAAAATTCCCCTCTGCTCCCCGTGCAGCTGCAGCCCTGCCCAGGACCCATCCNGTACACTGAAGATGGTGAGGCAAAGTCAGTTTCCATCTTGCACAGATATCAAGAAGTGCAGTCAGGTTTTTCTCTGGCACAGGCCAATTTTCTTTAAATGCAGGAAGTGACAGAACTTTTCTCCTGTGAAGAGGTCAAGAAAATAGTCACTGGCCCCTGTATTACCAGACACTTCTCATCAGTTTCCTGTCACTATCATCAACTCTGAACAGTCTCTGCTGCCTGGATCTTGCCATCCATCCCTGCACGATGCTCACTTTTGTCCCAATGAAGGGAGATTGATTTGGGCTAAAAGGAAGCTGGTTTTGTACACTGAAGATGGTGAGGCAAAGTCAGTTTCCATCTTGCACAGATATCAAGAAGTGCAGTCAGGTTTTTCTCTGGCACAGGCCAATTTTCTTTAAATGCAGGAAGTGACAGAACTTTTCTCCTGTGAAGAGGTCAAGAAAATAGTCACTGGCCCCTGTATTACCAGACACTTCTCATCAGTTTCCTGTCACTATCATCAACTCTGAACAGTCTCTGCTGCCTGGATCTTGCCATCCATCCCTGCACGATGCTCACTTTTGTCCCAATGAAGGGAGATTGATTTGGGCTAAAAGGAAGCTGGTTTTGTACACTGAAGATGGTGAGGCAAAGTCAGTTTCCATCTTGCACAGATATCAAGAAGTGCAGTCAGGTTTTTCTCTGGCACAGGCCAATTTTCTTTAAATGCAGGAAGTGACAGAACTTTTCTCCTGTGAAGAGGTCAAGAAAATAGTCACTGGCCCCTGTATTACCAGACACTTCTCATCAGTTTCCTGTCACTATCATCAACTCTGAACAGTCTCTGCTGCCTGGATCTTGCCATCCATCCCTGCACGATGCTCACTTTTGTCCCAATGAAGGGAGATTGATTTGGGCTAAAAGGAAGCTGGTTTTGTACACTGAAGATGGTGAGGCAAAGTCAGTTTCCATCTTGCACAGATATCAAGAAGTGCAGTCAGGTTTTTCTCTGGCACAGGCCAATTTTCTTTAAATGCAGGAAGTGACAGAACTTTTCTCCTGTGAAGAGGTCAAGAAAATAGTCACTGGCCCCTGTATTACCAGACACTTCTCATCAGTTTCCTGTCACTATCATCAACTCTGAACAGTCTCTGCTGCCTGGATCTTGCCATCCATCCCTGCACGATGCTCACTTTTGTCCCAATGAAGGGAGATTGATTTGGGCTAAAAGGAAGCTGGTTTTGTACACTGAAGATGGTGAGGCAAAGTCAGTTTCCATCTTGCACAGATATCAAGAAGTGCAGTCAGGTTTTTCTCTGGCACAGGCCAATTTTCTTTAAATGCAGGAAGTGACAGAACTTTTCTCCTGTGAAGAGGTCAAGAAAATAGTCACTGGCCCCTGTATTACCAGACACTTCTCATCAGTTTCCTGTCACTATCATCAACTCTGAACAGTCTCTGCTGCCTGGATCTTGCCATCCATCCCTGCACGATGCTCACTTTTGTCCCAATGAAGGGAGATTGATTTGGGCTAAAAGGAAGCTGGTTTTGTACACTGAAGATGGTGAGGCAAAGTCAGTTTCCATCTTGCACAGATATCAAGAAGTGCAGTCAGGTTTTTNATTCCCCTCTGCTCCCCGTGCAGCTGCAGCCCTGCCCAGGACCCATCCCTGCCTCCAGCTCTGGGGTCCTGAGCACAGGAAGGACCTGGAGCTGTTGGAGGGAGTGCAGAGGAGGCCATGGGGGCGCTGCCAGGGCTGGAGTCCCTCTGCTCTAATGAAAGGCTGAAGGAGCTGGGGATGATCAGCCTGGAGAAGAGAGGACTCATTGCATGGGGAGGCCTCACTGCAACCATGCAGGGCTTGAAGGTCCCACAGGAAAGATGGGGACAGAGTGTTCAACAGGGTCTGTGATGGGAAAGAAAGACACATGGCTTTTAACTGTAGGAGGTTGATTTGGGCTAAAAGGAAGCTAGTTTTGACCACTGATGGTGGTGAGGCACAGGCCACACCTTGTCTCACACAGATATGCAGGAAGTGCAGGAACTTTTTTCTCCCAGTGAAGAGCACAAAATCACCATTGGCCCCTGTATTACCAGACACTCCACCCTGTCACCCTGCTTATCACCAGCTCCCTGTCACTGTCATCAATCCTGAACAGTCCCTGCTGCCTGGATCTTGCCATCCATCCCTGCAGGATGCTCACTTTTGTCCCAGTGAAGGTACAGTGCCATTCCATGGAGGTGGATACCCCAACGGCCTGGGTGGGCTGGAGCTCTGTGGGACAGGGACCTCACTGAGGTTTTGCTCCCTATGCAGGCTGGCACAGACACTGAGGAGGAGATGGAGGTGGATGTTGAGATTGATATGGAGAAAAACATGGAAGTAGATACAGAAGATTATGGAGAGGAAGAGATGGAGGTGGATGTGGAGGAGGAGAGGGAGGAAGAGATGGAGATGGAAATCGAGGATTACACTGAAGACATGGAAGTGGATGAGAAAGGTGAGGAGGAGGAGGACATGGTCTTGGGGTGAAGATGGACCCCAGCAGCAGGACAGGCAGGTGCTGGCCATGCCCTGCCCACAGGCAGAGTGGGTGCCCTGCTGCCAGGCTGGGGCTGGGCTGGGTGTCCCCGCTCAGGGACACGGTGCCCAGGGGGTGTCCCTGGGTTCTGGTGGCACAACCACCACCCCCAGCCTGCCCTGGGCTTGCTTTGGGCCAGGCTTTGGGTCCCACTGCCTGGGGCCCAGCCCTCAGCCCCAGCCAGGCTCAGGGCTGGCAGCAGAGTCCCTCTGTGCCAGCGTGTCCCAGCCTGGGGGCACAGGGAACAGCCCTCTGTGCGTGCCTGGAGTGACCCTGTCCCTTGCTTTTCTTCCAGGGCTGATGGAGAAGCCGGGCACGGATGCCATCCTTCTATATGTAGAGTGTTCTTCAGTAGTCTTCTGTATGTTTTAGAGAGTATTTTTGCCTTTTGTAAATATGTTTCATACATAGTTGCTATATAGGTTCTTATGTTAACACATTTTACAGTTTGTTGTTGTTACAGGGATTCTTACAATTTAAATACATGGTGTAGTTCGCTATTGTTTCTATTTTTCTGTAAATAAACAATCTTTGTTTTTCACACCCCAGCTCTCTTTCCATTTGCTTTGGGCACAGGGAGCATGTGCAGAGTTGTGGTTTCCTCTTGCTCCGGGTTCCCCGGGCTGGAAATGTCTGGGAGTGCTGGGTTGGGGGTACCTGTGCACAGAGCAGGTCCCACTTAGAGGTCTGTACACACTTGGTATCTGTAGAGGCAGATCCCACAGGGCCCTTTCCCGTGGGATTACAGCGGGGAGCAGGGCCGAGCCGGCGTGGTCCTGCAGAGCCTCATCAGTGACACTTCACTAGGTGGCACCAGACACCAGGGCTGCGACGGCGAGGCTGGGCTGCGGGCACCCCCTTCCATCTCCTGGCACCCCTTTCCTTCCATCTCCCGGCACCCTGAACGGCTGGAGCCAGCCCGGAGCTGAGGGGAGCTTCCTGAGCCATGAGCCGGGGAGGGATGGATGCATGGATGGATGGGTGGATGGATGGATGGATGGATGGATGGATGGATGGAGCTCATCATCAGGCTGAAAGCTTTGCATCACCTGGTGGGGGCCTAGGGCTGTTTTGCAGGGCACAAGCTGTTCCTGGGGTGCTTTGTGTACCTGGGTAAGGCTGGGGGATCAGGGGCTACTGGTCTCCCTCCTTTCCCTTCCCAGGGAATACAAACTGCAGAGCCTTGCTCTGGTTGGGAAAATGCAGCATCTGCCACAATACCCTCAAACACCACACGTGCAGCTTTTGAAAGAAGGACACAAAGTGGTTTTCATGGAGAAGAGCATGAGCCATGTGGGATGGGAACTGCTCTGAGGGGTGCTGGGGCAGTGGGTGCTGCACAGGTAACAGAATACAACATGAGGACTGCAGGCAATCCTGTGTCCAGAAATGCTGGGTCCTGGTTATTCCATGGGAGTTTGCAACAAAAAGAGTTCACACTTTTCCCCCTGCTATGAATTAGCACTATAGAAGGTTTTTCAGGTGGATTTCTTTCCCCCCCACACCCCAACATCTTCTCTTCAGCTTAATCCAAGCCTTGGTCCTTGATCTTTTTTCCTCCCTTGGAGGCATAGGTCCAAGCACTACCTCAGCCAGATTCTGGCACCAGCTGGGGGCACAGCTTTGTCCTCTTCAGCCCCAGCAGCAGCTGAATGGCAATGGATTGCTTAAAAATTAATCCAGTGCTTGTATTTCTCATTAAAAGTGCTACATTGTTGGTGCACGGCCCAAAAAATCTCTTTGGGTTGGCTATATTTTCTGCACATTATTTAATATATGACTTCACAAAGAGCTAAATGCAGCCACAGAGTCAACAGGGAAATTGGACAATGATTAACAGATACTGGGTTAGTTGAAGTCCAGTTAAGAGGGCCCATTGCAACTTGAGAATGGAAGTCTGAGCAGGAAAGGGCACAGTGAGATGCCCACCATGCCCTGGATGGAAAGTGGCAGCTCCAGGGGCTGGATCAGTGCAGTTCTGGGGGGCTCAGAGGCTGCACAGAGCATGTAGAGATGATGCTGGGCTTTTGCTGATGCTGGGCTTTTGCTGCTCTTTGTCCCTGCCTGGTTGTGAAATCAGGGGCTGCCCCTTGCAGGACTGGGGGAGGTTGGCTGTGGGTGCCTGTCCCTCCCCAGGTATTCCCAGAGCTTGTTTCCAGGACAGTTTGGGCTCCTGCCAGCCCCAGAAGTCCCACAGAAATGTTTCAGGAAGCCCTTACACAACCTGAGTGGGACATTGAACAATTGGTGGGAAATGGAGTAACTTCCCATTGCCTAAGGGCACCTAAAGAAAACAGATTTACCTGGAGGCCAGGGCAGGGTTACAATTTCCTTGGGAGGGAGGAATGGGTGGTGGGACCTTTGCCATCCAAACAAGGAATACAGCCCCTAATCCCTACAGCCATCAAGAGTTAGGGCTTAGTCAGGTTGTCCTTGTGCTGCATCACGGCTGGTGACAGGTCTAGAAGGAGTGGATTATCCTACCCCAGAGGGGTCAGCCACTTTCTTCCACCACCAACCTGCTTCCTATAGGGCAGAAGCCACCCAGAGAAGATCCTGGGGTTCAGGTGATGCCCACAGAGCTTGAGAAAGACTCACCCTTGACTAAGCCAAAGCTGTTTTCCCTACACCAATTTGTACTCCCAATGGGGCAGGAGTAAGGAGGATTTGGGGCTGGGGCAAATTACCTCTGGAAAAAACCTGAAGGATCATCCCTGGGAAGGCACAGGCAGCCTCATGCTGATTTTGATCATGTTGTTAGGTTTGGTTTGGAGGACCATGTGCAAGTAAAGTACAGAGGGAAACCCATTCAACAGACCCCAGAAGGGAACATGGCCACCACATGGCCTTTTCTCCTGAAAAAGGACACCTGGAGAAGATACCTGCCCAGGAGAAAGCAGCTCCACTGCCTCCAGCCTGTCACAGTGGACAATGCCCTGGCTCATGTCCCCTAGGCTTGTCCCTCAGCCCCAGGTGTGGCTGCAGAGGTCAGTTGTGCAATGGGAGAGCCCCTTTTTGAGCAATCGAACAATCACATTTGAATCTTGCGCAAAAAGCTTTTCTGGAAAACACAAAGCAACAGGCAGGGGGAAAAGGCACAAACATGGGCAAGTGCCCAGCCCTGTTCCCCACCCCCAGCCAC
>VXBB01022063.1:264490-296996 GCA_013399915.1 Illadopsis cleaveri | reverse complement strand
ACCTGCATCATTTCACTGACATCTGCAAAAAACTGCTGTCCTATGAAAGAGCAGCTTTGCTGATTCTTGGTGTGAAGCTAGCCACCCTAGCAAAAAAAAAAAAGTAGCTTACTTGATTTTTCTTCCTTACCTTCCCTTGGCATTAAACTCTCATGGACAGAAGATAAGAAAATGTGTTTAATTGGTATTTTAACCTGCTGGCAAAAGAATTAGTTGAGACAGTCCTTCCTCTCTAAGGGTGGAAAAAGACGGAAAATGGCCTGTAAATTATTAGTGTATTTCATGCAATAGCATAGCATTGGAGTATGGTTTCCAAAATTAAAAAAACATATTTCAGAGAAACTTCCGGAGGATTTCCACTTGTATTTTTGTTTGTTTTATCTGACCTTTCCCAACTATATTGGTAAAATTGATTTTAAAAGTTGGAAATCTCTGGCTAGAACTTCATAAATAAATGCAAGGAGTCAAGCCTGTTACCTCAAGAAATCATCTGTTGCCTCATTGCATATCTATACAACTTGACATTAAAAGAGGAAGGGGAGGAAGGAGCAAAGAAGAATGTCACAAAACACTCACTGATTTTATGGAAGACTTTCTGATTCTTGCTAATGCACTAATGTCCCTTTGCCTTTAAACCTGTCACTAGTCCCATTCTGGTCTATGCCCCTCAAATAATCTCTGGAGCCTTTAGTACAGAATTTTATCATTCAAAGTGTAATATGGCAATACAAAAGAGGCTGAATATAAATTGCAAATGTAAAGTATGTTAAATTAAGCTGATTAAAGAGGCATTTGAAACAAGTCATCCAGATGCGTTAAAATAATTAGACTTGTCACATTCTTTGCAAAATGAAAAAGGCATTTTAATTTTCAGTACATGAATTTGAATGCACAAATCAAGGTTATCATTGCAACTTGCTTGGTAGAGCACATGAGACATAAGTGTGTATCTTCTTGCAGCTCGGGTCTTCAGCACAAGGTGAAAATAAAGTATGTTCACAGAAAGAAGATAATTTAATTCCTTTTTTGAAGACATTATTTGAACTGGGGTTTTTTTCCACTTGAATTAACAAAGATATTTAGTTTTATTCAAATATCGTGGTAGTATGACCAGAAAATCATTCAAAAAGAGCTACAAAGTGTTCTTCTTAACATATTTTTCTCAGTGGCTTTTATTGAGTTCCAGTCATGGCACTGTTAAGTAATCCTTTAAAAAGTTTAAAGAAGAACTGACAGCTAATGGCCTCTGAGCTAATTCAACTGCTAATTGCCTAGCCACCGGGAAGACATGGGCATGACCAGTAACAACCTATGATCTTGGCCCATGATCTACCAATTCTTTCACCTTCTGCTGCCCTCTGAAGCACCAAAGGATCCGACTGAGCTCCCCATGGTGTGTTGCAGAGAAAGATAAGGGCTGGAAGCAAAGCTGGGAGGAGGATATAGAGCTTTGCATCCATTCTCTCCTACCCTTATAGGGTATGGAGAAGACGGAACAGGACACCTGAGCTGATGTAAAGGAACAGAGAGGGAAACGACTTTGAGCATCTCTTCCTTTGAAATACCTGGTTAACCACTCTCTGTGGTTACCACACTGTGTGATAACTGCTTTTCTGCTGCCACCAGGGTAAACTTAGCAGCTCTCATGGTAGCGTCATCTCTAACAAATCCAAGCTCGCTCCAGTGTTTGTGCAGCACTGAGCCTTAGCAAGCAATTTTTTCTAGAAGGACCACATGGACACTGCAATGCAAGGATATCTAACCACTTCCTCAGGGGCAAAGCTGATGCCAAACAGGAAATTCAAGCCCTGCAAGATACAGGCTAACAAAGCCACTGTATCAGTATCTGGCTTCCCAATATGCCTTCTGGTAGCCATATAATCAGATTTTTGAAGTCCAAATACAGGTATCTCACAACTGTCCATCTGTCCTCCCCAGCTTCATGCAGCATCTCATGATTAACAAATGCAACATTCCTGCACTTTATTTTCTTCCTGAGAAAACCCATTGCTAATGAATACAGAAGATTATACAGAAGATATACATGCCAGACTAGCTAAATTCCTCTGCAGTGCCCAGGCAATCCCCAGAGCCAAGCAGTGAGTCCATTTGAGTGCCTGCTTGGATCTTGGCCTGTCTCCCAGGAGTGCCCTGCTGAAGGACTCTGCTCAGGTGCATTCACAATGGGCCAAATGTCAAGTGTTCACCATAAAGTTTAAAAAAAAAACAAACACTTTTTTTTAATCCACTCATGATTTTCTCTTCTTTTTTCATATGGTCAGCAGATTTGATTCATTTCATCAATCAATTTCAGCTCCAGCAGGATTGTTTGGGTCTCATTTTTTCTAATTAGATTCCATTCAATACCTCCAGATTAATTCCTAGAGGGGAAAGGCGTGTTCATATTCCATTTGATGTACCTGATACTGGACAACTGTCTCTTCAAATCTCCAATCTGAGTAACTTTTATAGCTTAGAGTTATTCAAAATATACAGTACCCTTTGAACTCAGGAAAAACACAGACACAAAAACATGAAACTTTTTCTCTTCTTTCTATTTCACATTACTTCTTTCTTCACTTCAAGACTCCCTCCTCTTCACCATTCACCTTTTTGATCCTAACATGATCTTTCAACTTTCTTTCCATATCCTCTAAGCCAAGTCCATGGCTTCACTGTATCAAGTTTAAGGGATTTTACATTCAAAACAAGATAAAAATAGTCAGCAGTAGCACAGCTCACCAGATTCACTAATCTGTTAATGAAAAAAAATTTCTACATATCATTTGGAAAAGATGATTTAGATCTCTTTTCAAGTGAGCAATTTATCGCATTTAAGTAATTTTTTGCCAACATTTATGGCTTTTCTACTTCACAGTAACCCCAAAGTTGCTGCCTTTGAAGAATAAATGAGATATTTAATGAGAAAACTCCTAAATACTCATAGCTTTTACCATCCTGTTTTACAGTGTTCTTAAACTGATGATCTTTTCCTTGTTGTACCAGGGATAGCATCGAGGAACTGTTTTTCAAACTCAGTCCTCCAGGCCTTTCTCTTCCAGCCAATAATGGAAGAGTTCTTCATTATAGTAAAATAGCATAGACACCTGAGGCCAGTCAAGTTTCAAATCTGTCTCACCATATGACTTGAAAATTGTGTTTCCCATTTTATATAGCAATTTTATAACAGCTTTAGGTGCAGACTGCATCAGAATTGCTTAGATCTAAAAGTCAGTGCAACAAGACAATAAAAATGCTCCTGCTAGTGTAGAATGCCAAGTTAGTATATTATTTCTCACACCTCAATAATCCAGTGCTGTTCCCACACTTAGTCTCTATCTCATGACCAGCAGCAGCAACTACTTGGTAACTGGGGTCCTTCAAAGCCTCAGGAAGGATGAGGGCAATGATCAGAGGCCATCGAGACTAGCTTTGCTGGATCATCCTTTTTTTCAATGAACTGATAACATATTTAAAGTTTAACATTATGAATGGATTTTACCTGAAAGAGACACAGATAAAATGATTACTGTGTCATACAAAGAATTTCAGGTTAAATAGCACAACTCCTTAATGAAGGCTTTGTTATATACAGACCAGACAGTATCGTGGGAAAATGTTTCACTAATTAGGTCTTAACCGCCACACTTCCCAGCTGAGTTCTCACTAACTTTTAGTAGCTGTTCACTTGGGTAAAAGTAGAGTGATCTCCAGCTAGGGTGATACATACCAAGTACAAGCACACTGTGGAAGTGAAGAAATGCAAAAAATATCCTTTTCCCCAAATTTGAATACTATCAGGTTGGAGAATCGCAGGGTGAGGGAGAAATGAAAAATGTAACTTTGAATAAAGAGCTGCTCTGAAGAAATGCCCCCACGAGAGAGGCAATAGATTTTATATATCAAAGCACTTTTGTATTCAAAAGCATATGTATTTTTATGAGTATTGCATCTTTAATTAGTTGATTTGTGAACTTTATTTACTTCACAGAAATATTGATGCAACAGCTGAAAGGAGCAGGTAGCAAAACCTGTCATCTGCTATGTGGGGAACTAACTATTGCATAAATGCATGGCAAGTTTCTTGGAAGGACTCTCCCCATGTCTGGAGGGAACCAACAGGACAAAAGCATTTGTGGGATTGCAGAGAAGACAGAGCTTCTATAATCAGGCTCAGAGCCATGTCCTATCTTCGTCTGCAGCAGCCAGTAGCAGGGGAAAAAACATTGTCTCAGAATCTTTAATCCTGGTCTGGAGGAAAATGATGCTGCTCAGTCACTGCATGAGCATTGTCCATGCCAAGTTCTGTCAGGTTCCTAAGGCTGTAGAGATGTCCTTCACTCCCAGGGTAGGCAGGTGTCCTTTAGGCCAGCACACCAACCTCATAGCATCAGCTGCTGTTCCAAGCCTTTCTGGGCTTGGGCAGGGTGTGCTTGTGGAAGAACAGCTGAAGGTTATCTGGGAAGTTTCTTCTGAGCTTCTGTGAAAGCCCCAGGGCCAAACACCTCGAGAAGACCTCAGCAGACTTCCACAGTCTGAGCAAAGACACATCCTTCCCACAGAAAACCTCTACCTACCATACATATGGCACAGCAAGTCACCTTGAACTCCCAGCACTGCTCAGGTGAAAGTCTCAGAAATCTGGGATCAGTGCTTCATTTTCCACTTCAGACCAGACTTGAGTGGAGGGCAAAAATAGCCAAGACCAAAGTCCAGAGCAGGAACATCTACCCATCACTCTTCTACATTCATGTCAGTCAGGTAAGTCAGACCTGCCCAGTCTATTCCTTAGAGTAGTGTCTTAATGCATAAAGCAAATGTGGTTACAAAATACTCCCAACATTATCAAAAAAAGCTGTAACCGGTAGGTGACTAAATGATACCACTCAGTGATGTAAACATCAAAATTATGGCTAAGGGCCCACCTCCTGCTTCCAGGAACAAACCTTTTAGCAAGGCGGGACTGGGGAATGTTGGAAATCCAAGAAACAAAAGCAAAGCAACAATAAACTGTAGCGTTACTGTGTAGTGATGAAACCAACAACAGAAGCAGCATGTACGAATGACACACACATCATCTGTTTGGTTCATGATAACCATTTTTATTAGTCTAAAATAATAAACCAGGAGGCTCAAGCTAGCATGCTATGTGTGATACCTGAATAAGGTTCAGATTTCCACTGATGCAAACTTACAAAGAAGCAGATGGCAGAGAATTTACAAAGCAACTCTTGCTTCTAGATATGTATCAATATTACCCAAAGCTATGAAGACAGAGGTTGACATTCTACCTTTAAGAAGACAACTATACTTTAAACAGATTGAGCTACTAATGTATTATGAGCTTCTTTCTTAGCAGTGTTTAATGCAAATTTAATTCAGATTTCAATTCAGTCAATACAAAATTTCAGTTTATTTAAAGTGTAATTGTACAAAAGCTTAACTGTGGTAGAAATCTTTATGCCAAATTGATAGTTTTTAGAGAGGTCTCTAGGTCGAAAATGCACTTCACTGCTCTAAAAAGACTGATAAATTCATTAACAAAAGTGGAAATTGAATATTCCATTAGTAAGGCATAAAATGAAGCAGTGCTGTTGGACTTCTCTGTATGTGATTAATTATAATACTGTTCAATTAATTATCAACTTCTCAGTATGCCAAAGGTCTTACACTTAGCATTAACATCTGATATACATTGTAGATACTAAAAATGCAGCTGTAGTCCAAATATTACTACACTTATCTGGAACACTGACTTTCATCCTGTCATGACTGTAGTTCAAGAAACAATTGCTTTTACAGCTCTGGTTTATCTCTCAGGTTTACAGCACACATCATATTGTAATATGAAGTGCTTGCTACTAAGTGCCCCTTTTACACTTCTCCGTTTCCAAACTATGCTTTTCCTCAAAAACTTCCTCCAGTCACTAATACCATTTACAAAGAATCCTTACTGACACTGTAAGATTTAAAGTAAAAAGGAAGCATTATTCACATCCCTCTATGTAGGACATAATTTATAAGAAGGGAAAAGTCTACAACATACAGTAATACACAAGGAAATAAATTAGACAGTTTTACACCAAAGTTTATGGTGGAATTTTTTAATTTGCAAGTAGAGTATCACTGTTCGTTCTCATTTGTCTCAAATAAAACATGAAATAAATATTTCCTAGTTGCAAGTACATCATCATAATTATTAGTAGTAATTACTATTTTTATGATTTTTTCTTACTCTTGTTACTATTATTGCTATTGTAATGCCTGTTCTAATTATCAGCATTTTTATGACAACTCCCTTTGTGCAGCAAGAAAACACATCTGATTTAGGAAAGCTTGCTAGGATAACATAATCTCTTATAGCTTCAGAGGACCTTATACCTGTGAATATTTCAGAAGTGCAAGGTGTTGGTGAGTCAGCAGTCCCCTTGTAAGCAAAGACCAGGTCTGCCAGCAGCAATCCGTGATTTTTTCAACACATCAGCTAAAACTATTTCAGACTTTTCTGTTCCTTTCTCTTCCCTTTCGCTTTCCAAAATTCCCTATAGATTTTTAACAATCATGGGCAGCAGAGGAAGGAACAGGTTACCTATTTATGGGTTATTTCTAGTAGTGAGTGTTTCTTAACTTGAAGAGGCCTTCTCAAGTAAGGGAAAGGGCAGTCCTTCACAGAAAACGATCCTAAATGAGCTGCAACTGAGTCACTTAAAACTGTCTCACTAACACCACTCCCCTTAGAAACCCATAAACTCCAGAAGAAATATAAAGGAATCTGTTTTTAATGACAACTCAAAGGACAGCTAACATGCATCATATATAATCTGGTGGTTATTCCATCATTGTTAACATGGCCTCTGACATATGGTCATTGAACAGGAGATAATTAAGGGAAACTAGACTTCATAATTTGCCTGTAAGTGAACATGATAGCATGGCCAGATACCACCATACCTGGACATGTTTAAAAAAACACTGGAAGTGGCAATCGGTGCCATGGTTTAGTTGCCGAGGAGGTTTTAGGTCATAGGTTGGAATTGATGATTTCAAAGATCTTTTGCAAAGTAGTTCATCCTCTGATTCTGTGAAAACAATAAAAGTGAATGAAGGGATGATATGGAGTTCAGGGAAATGGACTGAAGCTTGCCCAACTGGTCTTCATTTAAATGGCAAGATTTCATTCCCTTTCCTGAAAGGAAATTATTCCTTTCAGGAAAGGGAATGAAACCTTAAAATCAGAGAACAAAGTCTAACAAATGCTCTGGAAAGCGAGATATGATCAAATAAAATGCAATTGAAAAAACCCAGAAAATTTGGAAATGGAGGGACTACTGCCAAATGGACTGAGATGAAATGAGGGGCTGTGAAAAGGACTGAAACTTGCCAAAATTATTCCCATTGATATCCCCAAATCAGGGAAGAACGGCAAACAAAGAGACAAAGGATGAAAACTTGCCAAAATGATACTCATTGAAATCCTGAAATCAGGGAACGAAGTGAAATGAAATGGACAGGAGAAAAAAGTGATGAACTGAAACGCTAAAAAAACTACTGAGAAAATTCTGAAACTAAGTGAAAACAATAAAAGCGAATGGGATGACATGAAGTGCAGAGAAATAGACCAAAGCTTGTTCAATCGATACTCATTGAAATCCTGAAATCAGGGAACGAAGTGAAATGAAATGGACAGGAGAAAAAAGTGATGAACTGAAACGCTAAAAAAACTACTGAGAAAATTCTGAAACTAAGTGAAAACAATAAAAGCGAATGGGATGACATGAAGTGCAGAGAAATAGACCAAAGCTTGTTCAATTGATACTCATTGAAATCACAAGATTTCATTCTCTTTCCTGAAAGGAAGAATGATTTCATGAAGGAACATGAAATCTTGCTATTTCAATAAGTAGCAATTCATCAAGATTTGATCCATTTCCCTGCACTTCATGTTATCCCATGGTATTTTAGTCTTTTCAGTTCATTTCAGAATTTTCTCAGTGGTTTTTTTAGCATTTCATTTCATCACTTTGTTCTCCTGTTTCTTTGTTTGTCTTTGTTCCCTGATACTGAGATTTGAATCAGTATCATTTTGGCAGGTTTCTGTCCATTTCATTTAGAAAAAAGGACACTGCCCAAAGATTCCTCCCTCCACATCTTTCCTCTTGGCACAATCCATGTGCTGGGCATCTAGGCAAAGGCTGCTTTTACTGCTTAACCTAGGGCTGGGGTTATGCTTAGGGCGAGGGTTCAGAAAACCACAAAGCCCAGAGCTCCAGGCACACTGCAGCTGTGAAAAGCAAGCCAAGGCGAGCATGGCACTGCCCCAACATTGCTCCCTCCAAACTTTTCTCATTGGCATAATCCATATGCTGAGCACCTTAGGAAAAATCTGCTTTGACTAATGCACTTCTGCTTAGTCTTGGGAAAGCATCGCAGCACAGAGCTCCAGGGACACCTACAACTACAAAAGGCATGCCAAGGAGAGCACGGCACTGCCCCAACATTGCTCACTTCACACCTTGCTCCTTGGCACCACAACATTTTGTTTTATTGTTTTCACTTCATTTCAGAATTTTTAGCATTTCATTCAATCTATTTTCTTTTCTTTTCGTTCCCTGAGTTCACTGAGTATAATTTTCAAAAAGGTTTGGTCCTTTTCACTACACTTCTTCTCATCCCAATCCATTTTGGTTTTTNACTACAAAAGGCATGCCAAGGAGAGCACGGCACTGCCCCAACATTGCTCACTTCACACCTTGCTCCTTGGCACCACAACATTTTGTTTTATTGTTTTCACTTCATTTCAGAATTTTTAGCATATCATTCAATCTATTTTCTTTTCTTTTCGTTCCCTGAGTTCACTGAGTATAATTTTCAAAAAGGTTTGGTCCTTTTCACTACACTTCTTCTCATCCCAATCCATTTTGGTTTTTTTTCACTTCATTTCAGAATTTTCAGTTTATATTCTTAGCATTTCATCATATTTCTTCTCGTGTCTATTCAGTACAATTTAGTCCCTGATTTTGAGATTTCAGTAAGTATAATTTTCTGCAAGTTTCCGTCATTTTCACTGCACCTTATTCCATCCCAATCTATTTCTATGTATTCACTCCATTTCCAAATTCTCCTTTTTTTTTCTCACATGCATTTGATTTCCTCGTATGTCCTTTCCAATGTGTTTGTTTCACTTTGTTCACTATTTTCAAGATTTTATTTCCTTTCATGAAATGGAATTCATTTCATGAAAGGAAATGAAATCTCGTGATTTCATTGAGTATCATTTCTTGAAGCTTTGGGTAATTACACTGCACTTCATTTCATTCCATTCCCTTTCAAGAATTTAACTTGTTCTAAAAAATATGTTTCTTTTCAGTTTCATTTCCTTCTATTTCCTTTTATGTCATTTCATTTCATTTCATTCATTGATTTTTCATTGCATTTCTTTCCATGGAAAATTTTCATTTCCTTTTGCGGAAATGAAATCTTGAGACTTCAATGACTATCATTTCATGAAGTCGCTCATTTCACTGCACCTAATTTCATTTAATTCCATTTCTTTCTTTTTGCTTCATTTCTTAATTTTTGTGTTTTTCAATTTCATTTAATATCAGTATATTTTATGTTTCAAGTCCACGATACTAAATTCAGTAGTGTGTGGGCCCATATTTATGAGTAGATAAGATGGATAACCCTGCCATTCATGAAAATCTTCTCCCTGACTGCATTTAGTATTGCCCTGGCAGACTTTGGGAGGAGCCAGGATTGCCTGATGCAACCCCAGGGGTATAAAAGGTAGAACAGATATTTTGTAGATGAGCTTGTGGCTGCCAGGTCACCAACTCCCAGTGCACTGTCCTTTTTCCTTATTCAGTCCTTTGTTGTATTTGTTAAGGTTTAATAAACTACTCCAAATTTTAAAGTGAGCAGTCGTTTCTCACACTTTTGAAGTACAAAAGGAATAATTAACTATCTGTCTGATCACTTGTACAAAATGGGAAATTTTAGCCATTTCCCTTTGTTAAGACAAATCACTTTGAACTGAGTGGTTGCCTTTTTCTTATTTCACCAAAGCGCAGTTTTCAAGACCTCTTTCTGGACTTCACTGTGTTGGACTTTAGTTACCCTCTTCCCTTATTTGGCAGTTCTGTACCAGTGCTTGAGAGGCAATAGCTGATTCCCTGAGGATGGATGTACTTGTAATTAAAATGGAAGTAATTCTGTCTAGTTCCCATTTTTTAAGTATAGCAACTATTGCTTGCAAATAGCCAAATTATTCACTTTTCCTTGAGAGGCAATAGCTGATTCCCTGAGGATGGATGTACTTGTAATTAAAATGGAAGTAATTCTGTCTAGTTCCCATTTTTTAAGTATAGCAACTATTGGTTGCAAATAGCCAAATTATTCACATTTCCATCTAGCTGTTTCAAAAAAACTAAGTGCAAGCTCTATTTAAAAGAAAACCATGCCATTCCAATGTATAAAAGTAATTATAACAGGAAGTAAAATCCTTTATTGAAAGAAATATGCTGAAGACACTTCTATATTCCTTATTTGAATCTACATTTGGCAGATAAACTTATTCACCCCTAATCACTAATTAATTATAAAATATCAGTGAGTATCTTACTCAAACCACGTGAAAATAAGTGTCTCAGGAACAGTGATGACATCTGTTGTGGACCAGGTTTCTCACACAAATTTCTTCCCATTGTCAGGAGAGACGCTGTAAAGGGGGGAAGGGGTGGTTTTCTAAGCAAATGGACACAAAAGAAGGTGGCTAATATCTCTGGCATTCCAGTGAAGTAGTTTCGGGGGTTTGGGAGTCTCGTCTCGGGGGGGGGGGCTATGCCGATGGGGTTTTTTGGGGGAATTGCAGCATAATGCTCTGAGAGGAGTTGGGGCTAACCTCAGGCTCGGCTGGGGAGTGGGGGCCAGCTTCCTGCCTTTTTTCGTTCGGTGATAGAAGAGGGCGGTCATGTGTGTTCCATTGGGAACATGCCTGTTCCTGGAATATTGCTGCGTTCTAGCTCGCTGCCCGGCTCTGCCCGCTTTCAGCGTTCCCGCTCACTGCTCCCGAGGGGCTGTGTCTGCTCCCAGGATACTACTATGTTGTGACCTGCTGCCAGGGGTGGTACCGAGCCTAGCTGCTACCCGTGAGTTTTACAAAAAGCAGAAATCTCCTGTCCTCCCCCTGAGGAGGTTCCAGGCTCGCACAGGAGAGCCCAGGCAGCTGCGGGGGAATTGCGGCAGCCGCCACCTCCTGCCAGCTCTGGTCCACACTGCACCGAAGGGGAAACTGCTGAGCAGGTGAGGAGCTTCTTGTTCTGCTGGTGGTGGTTCTGTCCTGTTTTATATATATATACATATATATATATGTTGCGGGGTCGCCCCATGTTGCACGGCTGAGGGCAGCCCTGGGCACCGCTGCAACACTGAGATTCTTGCCGACCAGGAGCTAGGCACAGCGAAGGCAGGGAGAAGAAAGATGGGACTTCAAGAGGGGGAGACCAGCAGAGTTTATTCACCCCACGGCTCCAGCCTCATGGAGACCAGGAGCACATGGGAAATNTTGAAGTTATAATAATTTGGAGGAGGGGCAGGGGGGGGCAGAGGTGTCACTTTCCAGGAAGAGTCCCGCCTTCCTTGACAGACATCTGTCTTTTAAACCAAGACAATGTCTCAGTGTCTTCCATTCACAGTCCACAGCAATGTTACCTGACCAGTCCATCACTGTCCCAGCTCCCCCTGCCCAAGAAACTGATACGAAGGAATGATGAACAGGTCCAACAGTCAGAGAAAACACTTCCCGACATGGTCCTGGCACACGATGGGGAGGTCAGTCCAAGTCGGGTTTTGGCATGTTAACTTTTTATGCTTCTTTTCTAATTTGTGCTACCTTAATTATGTAATAAAGAAAATATATTGTCCAAACTCACACACAATTTCAATGCAGTTACTTATTAGCATTCACTAAGTAGTAGATTAATTTTTTTTAACTTCATTTCTTATTCCACTCCTTTCCATTCAATTGCATTTCAAATACTTCCTGATCACTTCATAATGCTTCCACTTGAGGCTGAGAAAAATTATTCACCAGATTTAGCATATTCTGCTAATAACTCATCATTCCTGGCTTCAAAGGTTTCAAGTGCTTTAAAAATTTCTGTCTGCTTATCACAAAAGGTACAAAACTCCCAGTAAGGATAGCAATCAGCTTCTCTGTGGACAGATTAGCAGGGGCAGTTATTACCTTGTCTACACGTCAATGAACTTCCGGTTGGCCTATTTTGTGTAAACCTGTGCAAGCTGTGATCTAAGGGGGCACCTGGGTTATTTGTTTCTCAGCAATTAAGTAAAACTTGCATGTTTATACAGACAACATTAATTGTGGATAGTTTTGATGACTTGCAACAAATTAATGTGATTTTGACCCCTTAATCAGGAGTGTTGGCAATTATACAACTCCTGTCCTTGCACTGTTTGCGTGTGGCCATGCAAGCAGCTGTCAGCAAATGCCAAGCAAGACATGTATCTTTCTTAAGGGAGCAGGGTGCAGTGACTCTCTCGCCAGCTGCATAAGCAGGAAAACCAAAAATTTATCACCTCAGATATGATCCTGCACTAATCATTTTGGCTAGTCTCGTCTCTGCACAGCACCACACTTTCAGGTGGATGCAGTAGCTTGGGTTAGAACTAGTTGGTTTCTAGACAAGCAGGGCTGTCCAACAGCCATAAATTCTGGAAGCTTTGGTTTTCCTCTAGGTGGGCTAGAAGGAAAACACCTGCATTTTACCAGAAGTTTGTTGAAACAAACATATCATTATAAAATGTTTCCATCAGAAAATTTGTTGGTTTTCAAAGAAAATTTGTTTCAACAAATGATCTCTGGTTGCTTCTGACAGTTACCCAGCTCCTCTGTCAATGCACTGGGCAGACACCTTCTTCTTCAAGCCCCTTTCCTTGCCATCTCTGTCTTTAGCCCTGGGTATTTGCTATCCTTAAAGCTCATTTTCTCACTCCCAGCTAGTTCCTAATGCACAGACTCAGTCTTACTATGTCTGGTCTCTTTTTGGTTGTCTCTTTGTGAGATGCCACCACCTTAAAATGCACTCTTCAGCATGCAAGCAACATCCCTAGCACGCCTAGTCATTCTTTCATAACTACTATTAACTGCCAAGATCGCACCTTCCTCTGTGAGGAACCTGTCTTTACAGGTCTCTACAGCCATATTCACATCTGATCCCTACTTTGGCTCAATTTTGAACACTCCAAAATCTCTGCAGGTGCCTTTTCTGGAAACACTTCCATCTATCCCTGAGGCAGTGCCTACTCTTAGCTTTCCATAGCAGGCAACTTACCAAAGTTTTTTCTTTCCACCTTGCCCAACCAAACTGGCCTCCCGATTTCCTTCCTGGCTTTGTTCCTGATTTCCACCAGTCACCATGACCATATCTACCCTTTTGTTTTTCTTTCCTGCACTCCATAAAAGCCCTTTACATAGTACAACTGCTACTTCCCTGCAGCTCACTGGAGGTCTCCTACCTCAGAGTAGTAACATAAGCAGCTGTTGCCAGCTCCTCAGAGTAGAGGATGAAAAGTGATTTCAGAGTATGAAGAAGTGCTAGGATCGATTCAGGGAGAGTGTTTTGATCTAGAGCAGAAAATTTTTAATTCTCTTCATTTGAGCTGTTTTCCTCTTCCAGCCGCCCAATGGTGAGAGATCATTTGGGGCCTCTGGTGAGTCCTTCAGATTGACTAATGTATATAAGGCTGTGAGATGGCAGCAGCTGTGTGGAGATCCATAGATATGCCAAAAATAATTGGCAAACTCACCAGCTCCATGTACTTGAGACAATGAGTAGACTCTGGATGACTTCTGCTTACCCTCAAGCCCACAATCTAGAGACAGGGCTGGAGTGCTGTCTCCCATGTCTCAAAAAAGGAGGGGAATACACCATTGCTCTGAAAATTGTCAGAGGTGGTTTTGTCAGGAAGTGCTTGGTCATCATCAATTCTCATAGGGATTCACTTGCTCCACCAAAACACACATAATTTTTTTTTAGGTGAAGTTTCTCAGCTCCAGAATTAAAATTTTAATGGGGAGAGACAGAAACAGACTAGCCCACCCCAAACAGAATAATAACTAGGACATCCAAGGTACAGAGGAGAATATGGAATATACGTAGAGAGAATATAGAATAAGGATTTAGGGGACATCAGAAAGAAAGGAATTAAACATGCCTTTCCTATAACCTGGGTGTGGAGAAGCACTGCATAGCAAGGTATTAATTATCTTGGGAGGCTCTCAAGGCTTTGTTTCCTCTCAAGGCACAGGGGGAAATTTCAAACCTGAAAGATACAAGCATTAAAAATAAACACAGTGGGAAAAGCTACAAAGGTGTGGGTGGGGTTGAAATGTTTGTTATGTTTGTAAAACATTGTAATCAAAGTATTTTAGTAGATAGCATTTGCAGACAATTCACTTTAAAGCTGCTATAAGTGGTACCTATATAGACTGTATTTCTTTAATTTCCTTTCACACATTAGGATTCTTTTCTTCTTGGCATGCTCACCCTAAAAGCTTCTGGAATTTGATCCCTAACCGGGACCTGAAAACACCGGAGGTTTTCTGACATCTTTGCGCCACCTACAGATCTTATCAGTCAATTCACAACTTTTTCTTTTTAATTGCACAGACCACCGACTAGATGTTTTCATAGAAAGATGGATTATAATTGTATTGTCTTATTCCCGAGAAGTAATAGTGGCTCAGAGTCCCAACTCACTATTTTCCTTTTATTTTTTTCTCCTTATTATTATCACAGTCAGACTGACCTCCAACATCTTATTCAGGATTTCTCTAAATTATTTCCAGCCCTTTAACAAGGCACCTCCTTTTGGTTTTAAAATATTCCAATACTAAATTACTCCAGCTTCAAAAAAGTATATCTTGTTTCTGATTACTTTTATCCCCAAATGTTTTTGGTTTTTTTCCTCTGAGATGGAGAGGGGTCTTTTAAGAAGCCAGCACAATGGCAAGATAACATTCTTTGTCTTTCCACAAAGAAAGCCTAAAGAGTAGTTTGTGAGTTCCCAGGCTACTGCCTGGATGTGAAACTATATATAATTAAACACCTTCCTCAGAGACAAAGAAAGGACCAGGGTCTAAAAATGTCACCTCCAGCAGCTGGATACCAAACTCTGTGAGAGAAAGGCTCCTTGCCTGAAGGCTGGAGATGTTCAGCTGAAAGTTTCTTTGGAGAGCAATCAGTAAAAGGAAGCTTGAGAGTATCCAAAACATTACTTTTCCAGATTTGCCAATTCAGTAACTACTTAAGATACTGGATATTAGGTTAAGGTGATATGGTCACAGCAGTAACTAATTCACCTTTAAGATTACAGCCCACACATACTTTAATTAAGATAAGAAAATGCTCTCTCAGTCTGAGTTCATACAGTTGATACTTAAAAAAAAAAAAAAAACCAAAAAAAACAAACCACCAAAACCAAACTAGCTTATATTCAGCTTGTTGCTTCTGCTGTAATTAAAAAAAAAAAAACAAACCAAAACCAAAAAACAAAACAAAACAAAACAAAAAAAACACCCCACCTATTACTGGGCTTTCTGTAAGAAAACTCAGCCATTAGCACAGCCATAGGGGAGAAAGCAAAAGTGCAGCTAGAGAAATACATTTCTGACAGTAACTAATACTGGATGGTAAGGGAAAAAATTTATATAATGGCACAGTCAGAGAGTATTCCTTTCTCCTGTTTATACACCCATTCTTTAACTATCAGCAGCTGTGAGTTCTTGAGCTGATGGACGTACTTCAGCTACATTTAACAGTCACCAATGGACCAATCCTTTATGGTTTTTCAAGATCTTCTTTTGTCTGGCTGTATGAACTTTAATTTCCACAGAATCCTGTAGCAATAAGTCCTGCAAGTGAGTTCAGTATTGTGCAAAAAGGATTTTTCTTGCACTGTTTCTCCCCTATCATAAGCATGAAAATATTTGCCCCTATAATCATAATGATAATATATATTGCCCTATAAAGACTTTTAGACAAAAAGGTAACTAGAAACTCTATTTCCTAGTGTAAAACCGACAAAGAAAATAATCCTTTGGAAAAAAGTATATGTGCCTTTTAGAAACCTCTTTTTACAGATAAAAATTAATTCCTTTTTTCTTGGTAAATTATATTTATCATGCATTTGCAAGTCTAAAGGATTGCAAGAGGAAAGCTGCTTTCTCCCTGGGTTCACCATATGCAGCTCAGCCCTAAAGTCAGAACCAATAGTTATTCACATGTCTTAAGTGCAAGTAAGCGTTGTTTTGTTTTGTGAATTCATACTAGGGATGAAAAGGCTACCTAGAAACTGTGTGTGCACTAATGTTTTTTAGGCACTGACACTCTTAAAGTGTACCACACACAACTGACTAACTGCATTTTATACACTAACACACACACTTACAAATATATAGATAAAATGCAGTCAGATTTTTCCTTTTAATTTGGCAATTCTGAAACTAATTTAAATGGAATATCATTCAATGTCCATTACTGCAAATAAAACACCATCAATTTAAGGTAAACAAGGAAACAGCTGTTTTCCTAAAAACTTGTCTTCAATAATGTCAAATGTTTTCTTGTTATTGCTTTCTATTATTTAGGATGACATAGTTTACATGTTGGCCTCTTACACTTGAACACAACACATGAAGTATTTTTGTGCAACATAAATTAATGGTGCCTTTACTGGTAAAGTCCCTAAAAGGAACTGGCCAGATTTCTGATCTAAAATTTCCACAGTTCAGAAAATGATGTCACAACACACTAGTGGTTGAAAATATTTTATGGAACATATTTTATTAGAATATGGTATGTCTTGCAAGACAATTTTGTTGAATCTTGTAGGTTTTTAATAGAGGGAGATGTGGTGCATCACATCAAACTCAAAATAGAGTATTTGGGATTGACTTCTTTTATGGAACATTTTTCCTGATTTCCTCCTTTAATACTGTTTAGACTTACTGATAGTTCATTAACCTAATATGGTACATGAAATGTTTTACATTTTAAGAAGCAGCTTAATTCTACCACTTCTACCTTTAGACTATTTCCCAGCTTTATTCAGGTAATATATATCAAATATGGCTACAAATAATGTTTAGTTTAATACGGTATATATGGACTTTCACCCCTCTCAGAATTTACCTTGCCCTTTCAAATGATAAATGTTTGGCAATCCCAGCTTTTTGTCCACTTAGTTCTCCCCAGACGTGGTGCAGTCTGGTGCTGTGCCAGTAGATGTCACTATGGACCACAGAAAAAAGACCAAAGCATGAACCAGCATCTTCCCCATCTGCAAATAATAACCCGAGTTTCAAAACAGGTATGCATCTTCAAGGACTGCACCATACACATGTGCCCTCTCCCATGTGTACACCTTTGCCCTCATCACCACGTCCCTCTGCAGCTGCTATTCTGACACAACAGCACACAGTGGAAAGGTCAGGCACCCTACAGCAAAAACCTGCCCCTGTCCTCCTTTCGCGTCATGAAGGAACATTTTCCAGGGTCTGTAGCACCATGAAAAACACAGCTGTGGAGTGCCTCCTGGAGGGCCAAAAGGCCATGCTAAGCATGGTGTCTGAGTTTAGACCAAATAAGCCACCAAATGAGATGTATGGTGGATTGGATCTGAAGCCAACTGACTAACATTCTATTGCTGCACTGGATTTTTATGGCCTCTATTTCCTTTAGTCTTTTTCATTGTTTGGTTGGTTTGCAGTTTCTCCTGACTGAGTTTTTCCCAATGAAGCATTGCATCAGTTTGTTGCAGCTACCCCAGGGAAAGTAAGGAGTGAATGTGACCTTGATCTCTGGGGAAGCAATAGCAGTAGCAAGGTGAGGTGTTCCCACATCTGTAAGGTAGATTCTGCTGATGCTGAAATCCTGGGAGGGAAAAAACCCACTTATTGACTTCTTGTGGCACAAGGATCACAGTCCAACTGCAATTACAGTGTTTGTTACCTTCTTATCCTTCCAGGCTTGGACATCCCAGTATTTTATGGGTGGACTGCAGGGAGTAGGGCTGCCATGTCATAACAGGAAAAAATTTTAAGGTCTCCAGTTTTCCTGCTGACATGACTGTATTGCACACACTAGCTATGGAGTTTGGGGTGCATCCTGGAATTTCAGCCAAAGGGAAAATACTGCTTGGGGTAAGACTTTTGCCCATTGCCACATAGTTCCACTAAGCAGCTCACAAACAGCCAGAGGTGGGGCGTCTTTGAAGTACCTTGTAATCTAATCATATTTACGTCTTTTTAGGCAGAGCACCTCATATGTTGCAGCAAGATTGGATTAATTTAAAAGGAAATTAAAGAAAGGATTATAAAACCGTAGACGTTATTAAAGATTCTTCTTTCTGATGGCAAAGGCATTATTCCCTCTTAGAAACCACACTGCATACACACACAGAGGTGAAAGCCAAAGGAACAGGGGTTGTGGTTATAAGATCTGATAGTCATGTAAGTAAATTAACTTCAAACCAAGAGAGAAGCACAGCACTGTCAGGCCAAGAGCTCACATACCAGAAATTACAGCCCTCACTGGAGAACTTAGCCCAGAAACTAGTTGCATAGAGAAGAAACTCTTATCCATGCTCCAGATATGAGGACCCAGAGCACAAACTCCTGGGGTCATATCACATGGCTGTGCTGTTTGAGGGGGGTTCCAAGTGGGACTAAGACAAAGTGACAAGCCTGAACTCAAACACCAAGGATGCAGGAGTGCTGCAAAAATTACTGGAGAGTTCCAAGTCCAAACTGGTGTGTAAATAATGATATCAGCATCAGGTGGGGAGTGTATTTGGGTAGGAGTAAAGCATTTCAAACTGAGGTGGCAGGAAACCAATACCTTTTATCTTCTGCTTGTCACCATAACCTTCACCACTACAGGGGACAAGCTGCTGCTGTCAATGGTGGAAAAAGGGACTGCTAAATTTGCAAAGCAACTGTTCTCCAGAAATCCTCCTGTAGAATTCACATGTTGTTCTTGAAGGCTCAGAGCGTTTGTCTACGACAGTTGCTTCTCAACCTGCAAAGACAGCAAAGTGTGTGTTTTTGTCCCACCTTCTTCAGCAATGTGAGAATGGGAAGTGAGCATTTTCTCCTTCATTACATCTTTTTGAGTCTTAACCTCTTTTCTCATTTTCCCACATTCATCTAGGGACAATAAGAAACATATCCTAAATCTTGTTATAGGATAACAAAGCCTGCCATCTCCTCTGCATTTCACCTTATGTGGAGAGAGATGTCATTCATTTCAACATTGTTTCCAAAGGACTAAAAATACAAAGATTTCCTGTTGCTACCATAATTTGATGTCCTGAGAGGGTTGGATTGTTGTCTTCTAGCCAGGGTAGATTGACAACAGAATATGCTGATTAGCAAACAAAAAATTTACACTAAGCAAATTTAGATTTCTGAATTCTCTCTAGGAAAATCTTTACAGTATTTGCACAAGATTTGGCTTGAAGTAAAGGATATTTGAATATCTAATATTAAATGTCCTCTTCTGTGAGAAGGAGTGCCCACACATGTGGAGATGCTTTGGTTTTTTGCAAGTGTTTCTCCTTAATCTGTACTACAGCTGGTGCATCAGTGTTATTTTATAGGTATTAAAAATATTCAGCAGGGTAGCTGTTAGCTAAGGTTTCAGATTCTAGATAACAGATGGCAGATGTTCTTCATTGTAACAATGAGGATAGCAGCTGCCCCTGTTTCAGGAGAGAGAATGAAGAACTTGATCCACACTAGTGTTTGGAGAGAGCTGATCTTTCTGGCATACCTAGAAAGGTTTAAAAAACCACTAATGTCTCACTTAAGGTCAGAAGAAGATGGAAAAAAATATATAGCTTGCTGCTAATATGGGTCTGATCACTTTTGCAAGGAAAATTTCAGGGTAAGGATTTCTGCCATGTATCTATACTCTGTTGAGAAACAGCTATTGAAGAACTACATGTACACAGAACAGAGAGGAAATTTATTAGTGCAGCAAGAAAGAAGAATCTGGGAAGCAGGACTGGAAAGAACCTGATGGCTAATTTCAACTCAGTAAAAGAGAAGACAAGACTTTGTGCTACTTGATTGTGCTTTACTCATGCTGCTGCAGAAGGCATGGATGTGAGAGAGCACTGGAATCTCTCAGACAGGCTTGCAAAACGTTCCCAGGGGACACTCAAGCCATGGCATGGAGCCATGAGCCAGCACTGCAGCTACAGACTGGCTGTGCCAGGAAAGTGCTGAGGCACAAAGGAGCTCAGGCACTCCAACACAAGGACAGCCACACAGCCCTGCTAGAACCTGAAAAAGTATCTCTGGGCACATACTGCACTAATGTAGCAGCTCGCTCCAGTTGTCCAAAATAGCGCAGTGCTGTCATGGTTAGTGAGAGCACAAACAGCAGCAGTTTCCTGAGAATGAAAAATGTCAGATCTGAGAGATGAAGAGCAAAAGTGAGAATAGGAGAAGGACAAGCTACCAAATCCAAACTTGAGCTGAATAATTTTTAGAGGTTCAGTTAATCACTTGAGTAACTTCAGATTTCCTTTCTCTCTCTCCATGTCATTCAGGATTGCTGACAGTGTTACTAATATTTTTCTACAATCATTGATAAATATCTAGCTCTGGAAACACTTTCAAATAGACTGCAACTGCAAACCCCTTCTCCAAGATCCAGGTTAAATTAATATAGTAGGGCAGGGCAGTCAAAGTTTTGACTGAGCTCTAGAAATGCCTGTCCCTTGCTGACCTAAAAGTCATGGTTGCCTTGTAGCAGTGCTATATTTTTCTGGTTCTCACACCAATGTATGTGGCAGTAACCGGTGCACCATGGCCTACAGTGTTTTATAAACATAGCAATAACCAAAAAGCTGTTGTGAGGGGTAAATGCTTCTCTGAAATTCTTTTCCCAACTCTTTGGTACTGGTATTTGAGGGAGCAAGTATGCCCACAACACCAAAGCACACTTGCCGCAGCCAGTGGAAAAAAGAGCACTAGAAATTCCCGCAGTTGTGCTGCACCCATTCCCAATGGCAGCATGTCTGTTATCCAGAGAACTTATTACCAGGTGTATTGGATTTATATGACAAGCTTTTGGAGGTTGGGGAGGGGTGCTATAGGAGTGGCCTCTCCAAGAAGATTCAGTCTTCCCCTGTATCTGACATAGGCAATGCCAACCGGATCCAAGGCAAATGCACTGCCATCCAAGGCTGAGACAATCAGAAATGGTAATTAATGCCTCTGTAGGAACATATTTAAGAAGGGGAAAAAATGTATCTGCAGCCAGAGAAGAGAGGAGTGAAAATACGTGAAACAACTCTGCAGACACCAAAGTCAGTGAAGAAGGAGGGAGAGGAGGTGCTCCAGGTGCAGAAGTAGAGACTCTCATGCACCCCATGGTGCAGACCATAATAAAGCAGCCGTGCCACTGCAGCCCATGGAGGACCACAGGGCAGCAGAGACCTACCTTCAGATATGAAGGAGCCCAAAAGAAGGCTATGACCCCGTGGGAATCTCACAAAAGTGCAGAGTCCTGGTAGGACTTGTGACACCATGGGGGCCCATGCTGGAGGAGCCTGTGTCTGAAGGACCACATCCTTTATAAAGAGACCCACACCGAAGCAGCTTGTGAAGAACTGCAGCCTGTGGGAAGGACATACTTTGGAGATGTTCATAGAGCACTGTCTCCCATGGGAGGCACCCCACACTGAAGCAGGAGAAAGATCCCTCTTCCTGAGGAGGAAACGATGGCAGAAACAATATGTAATGAACTGACTGTAACTCCTGTTTTCATCTCCCTGAGCTGCTGGAGGGGACAAGATAGAGAATCAGGACTAAAGCTAAGCCTGGGGGGAATGAGGGGGGATGGGGGAAAGGTATTTTTAAGATTTGTACTTCAGATTATCCTAATCTGATTTTGATTGGTAATAAATTTATTTCCTCAATTCCAGCCTATTTTGACAATAAGTGGTGAGTGATCTCTCCCTGTCCTTATTCCACCTCAGGAGCTTTGCACTATATTTTCTCTCCCCTGTCCATCTGAGAAGTGGAGAGAAGCTTTGGTGGGCATCTGGCATTGACAGGGTCAAACCTTCATGCTAGGAAACTGTTTTACATGCTACAGGTGAAGCTCAGACCAAACTTAATTTTTCATGCTGGATGCAGGTATGCTTAAAGTGGATCTGTCCCAATAACTTTAATGGACAGATAATTTCTATGAAGGGAGTAAAGAGTCATTGCCATGTGAAATTTTCTAGTAGTGCTATAACTGAAGTACATTCCAGTACAGCTTGTGCTTCTCCAGGAATTAGGGAATTTCTCTGCTGTCTCAGCCTTGAAGCAGCTTTAAGCCAGCACACTCTTGACATAGGCCACTCCCAATTCCGTAAGATCCTCTACTCCTGTCCATTGAAACAAACTCTGTACAACACCCTCTGAGGGTGAGTATGAGAATATTCAGCAGGAGGTGAGACTCAAGATGCTTATTTTATAGCTGACACAGGTTGGAAGAGTACCTTGTATCACTGCAGCCAAAAAAACCAGCAAGACAAGTAAGAGAGGCCTTGTACATTCACATTCTTACATCAGAAAAACATATGGAAAAAGAATGAGGCCATGTGAGTTTCCTGTGGTGATGGATAAGATCTTACACATAGTAGTATGTAGAGAACATAGTAGTATGTATTTCACACAATACCAAAACCTCTCATGCCCAGTTAACTCTGCTATATGTCTTTATGCAATCAAATTATGATTAAGGATTACTTGGGCATGAGATGCTTATATTAATTTATAATACTTACAGTGATTTTAAGAACCTAGTATTTGATAAAAAATTCTAGTTACAATTTCCTGGTCCCTGTCTTTCCCAGGTGTCCACATGGCAACATACTTTGCAATCAAATTAGTCTAATAAAAAATACAATTAAGAGTGTAACCAAAGAATCTTCATAGGCATCTGACAAATTTGCTGAAGAGGAGTAAATTTTAAGATGGTGACATGGCAAAGTAAGGCCATAGAAAATGCATATGTGTGTTTGTATGTGTTTGTTCACAGCCTATTCACATTAAAAAAAAAAAAAAAAAAGTGAACAGAAATGTTAAACAAAGCACGAACTCCATAGCCTCAGTGGCTGAGGAATTAGAGACCAGCTATGCATCTCCCATTCATCTTCCCCATCCTGGAATGTGCAATATGTGCTTTAGCCCATCCCATTGCTGAGCACACAGTCAGCGTCTCAGCTTGCTTATACATTTTCCATTTGTTTTTCCACAGCTCGCTAATGACTTGTAACTGCCCTGTCACCACCCTGCTGCAAAGGCGATGATGAATTCAGCAGACCCAACATGCAAATGGAAAAGCACGGAAAATATTAACTGTTGGTACTGATATGCAGCTGGAGTTTTGCAAACCTGCTGGTATTGCATAACATGGTGAAAATCTAGTCTCTGAAAATAAGCACCATCTTCCTGCCAGCAGAGCTCTTCTGCAATATGTCTAAGAGCAAAGGATCATTGTAAAGTAATTCAATTTTATTCAGTAGCTAGATTAGTTAATCTTTACAGGAAAGAAAGAAGTGAAAAGGAAATAAATATCACTATTTTAATTTGCCACTGCTCTTTTTAGACATGACAAAATGAAACAAAGGCTTTACTGACGAGAGAAGTTTGACATCACATTGCTCCACAGATGCATTTAGCAATACTGCAGTGTTGTGATGTACACCAGTAAACTTTGCCAATTTATAATGCTGAAGCAATCTCTGCTATGCTTTTCTTAATGACCTAGCGATGGGGCCAAGATAGGCCCCAGCTTTAGGAAATGGAGACATAACTGTAGCTCTGTGAATAATTCTTTCAGGGTAGACTCAGCAGGAAAGCACACTCTCAAGGCATGTTTTGCATATATCTACTCCTTCTTATAAACAGGAGCAAAGCTATGATGGAAACACAGGATTCAGTATATGGGTTTTCATATACATCCATCATAGTGAAAGGAAAAGGATTTAACATTATCAGAATGAAACAAGAATTTGATAAGGTTTCTTCTCCCATCTCAGATGTTATTGTCACTGATGTGCTTTTGTGGGGAAACGCACATCTGCACTTTCTGAAACAAGTCGTTTAAGTGAAAACATTTCCCAGTCACCACAGTGCTGTGTGATTTTTATACACCGTCATATAAATATTCTTAGCTCACAAAGCTCACAAAAATATTCCCCCTAACCATTCAAGTCAGTGGTCAAAACTGAATCAGCCCCATTCTATCTTTCCTAGAAAAGAGAATGCATTTTAAAGCATGCCAAATAAAATCACAGTCCTTGCAAGGCAGCATGTTTTTGGCTTGCTTTTTAGTGAAAGAATGCAAATAGCATGTCTATGAGCATCCAGGAAGTTAAGGGTGCAGTATCTGAATGCATTCAATGCCTGTTAGTCAACAAAAGTACATTACCATGCCATCCTCTGCATTGCAGTCTAACCCTCACTACCTGCACAGATGTCCAATGCAAATAAAGACAAACACTAGCTAAATCAGCATGCTGTAAAAATGTAAGAATTCATCTTTCTTTCTTTTTTTCTCCTGGATATCCTTATGCTAACTCTTTTTATTAGAAGATATTTACTTCTGAATGCCCTATTGACCCAGAAATTAGAGATATATTTGGCAAGATTAAAAGTCGTGGGTCTTCAGGCTTCACTTTAGCGAGATATTAAAGCCTGTGCCAAAGTTTAAGCATAGAAATAGTGCTTTTGACTTTAGTGGCACCACTCACCTATTTAGAGTTAGGTAAGTGTTTACACATCTTGCTGAATAGGTGCCTTGGGGCCCTCTAACCTTATGTCCTGAAAACTTTTGCCATCCTTAACTAAGCTTGTTAGAGTGCCATGAAAGGACCCTTTTTTCTTCCTCTTTTTTCTGGCATTGTGTTTTGTTCTCATTGCAGAAAGAGTCTTCAGGGGTTTTTTGCACTAAACTTTAGGTTACATCTGTCCAGGAAAAAAAAATAGTGCACTTCCTTTATAAGGCTTCAGAGTTAAACAGTGGAATTCTGCAGTAGGGCAGGATTTATACTTCATACTCTGGAACTGCACACTGGCATGTAACTGTTTCTGTTGAAAACACACTCCTTTTTTGAAGAAGTAGACTCAGATCTCAAACACACCAAGATTTGCTTTATTTTTCAGAGAAGCATGGAGTTTTGAAAACAGAAGTATCAGAGAATATTACACACACAAAGAATGATGAAAAGACAAATCCCCATATAAATGCTGGTTAAGAATCTGATGTGAAATGTACAGTGTTAAAAAAAGCAATGGAACAACAATTATCTAATTGGTGTAACTAGGGCTTTGAAGGATTAATTTCTTTCTAATATTGGGCAAGTGAAAGATTAAAAATATGATCCCTTGGACTAGAGGAAAATAAAAATGATAAATGGGTAAATCTACCAAACAGCACTGTGATTCAAAATATTTTTAGAAGTCAGCTGTGCAATCCAAAAATATGTCCAATAATAGCAGAAAAGGCCACAAGTAAAAATAAACTGCATATGTAAGAATGAGAGCAGACCCTGGAATGAAGGATTACAAATCACTTGCTGTAACCTGGCATACAAACAGAAAAAGTGGCTGCTTGGACATGCAAACATAATCAGTTATATTAAAAAGCTGTTGAAGAGAATGAAGTAAAAGAAAAGCAATAATGAAGACCAAGAATCAAACTGGAAGGAGGATCTGCAACTTTACTGCAACACTGATGGAATTCACATTTAATATTAACAATCAAGAAGAAGGTTTTAAACAAGATTATAATTAAATCTCCACATGATGTGAACTTGCTAAGCATTATGAATTATAATGACAGCAGAAAAATATTGCTGTAGAGCCAACAGGAAATGAGGAAGACTGGAAGAAAGTGAGGTTTTCCGGGGAAAAAAAATGCAAGCTGTAATTGGTGAGAAGAAACATGGAGAGGGAGGTGGCTGTGAGAGAGAATTAGATACTAGGATCAGGATTGATTGATTCAGACAGTCCTGAATTTTCATCATGAATGCCAGTGAGTGAGACCCATAGGTATTAGAGAAGGTATCACTCAACGTGGAGAAACAATCACTATTCTTCTTGGCTTCTGACATAACAGCACGAGGGAGACTGTGTCCTGGCTTTGTGTGCCTGGTTTGTGGCAAGCATTCGCCTGCAAACTGTTCTTAGCAGGAGCTGAGGTGAAAAAGGGCAATCGGCACCAAGTGGGAACAATCCAGTGCAAGGCTATAAGCCACCTCAGAGGAGGGTTGGACAAAACAAGCCAAGGCTACAAGGGCATCAGAATGGTCATGCCTCCATTGCCTCTTTGCCTGAAGCCCAGCCCAAGTAGACAGCCTGGCTCCTTCCTTCAGAACTGAGAAGGGGTTTTGAAGTGATCAGGAAGGACTCTTATGCCTCTTGGCAGCAAGTTACTGACAGTTCCTCTGTGGGACAGCCTTCTGGTCTAGCTCCTCCTTTTAGAACTCTTCTATCACGTGGCAAAAGCACCCACCATTCAAATTTGGCATCTCATTCTCAGAGACACCAAAATTAAAAGTTTCCTTTATTTCCAGAGAGTCTTACACCAACTTTGTGTCCCTGAACATGTGGAGGTGCAGTGACTCTGAGCACTGGCCCCAGGCCAACCATATCCAGCCCATGTGCCCCCCAGACACCTCTAGTTATGATCTACTGTAAACTTTCATCTTTCACAATTCAAATTATTTCCTAATGCTTCAACTTCTTCCCTGCTAATTAGGATGTCAAGCCTTTACAATCACACCAAATTGTATAACTTTTATTCCTCCCATTTTCTGTTAGGCTTCCACATCCCCCTTTCTTTCTGAATAACTGATACCCTTAACCCTTTTCTGGCTTAACCCTTAGAGTTCTGTCCCCAGACTCATTCTGACTACAGCGTGCCACCCTTTCTGCCTACCTGGTTCCTTCCATTCTCCTGCATATTCTGTGCTTCTTGAGGACCCCATCCATTCAACACTTACTCATGTGCCTCCTCAGTTTTGCCTATCTATCCACCAATTTATGGATAAGCACAAATTTTTACATGGCCCAAAAAACAGACTTTTAGCTACAAATATTTCAGTTGGAGGGCATAAACTGGAGAGAGACAAGAATAAGCACTTTCATGCTAAGCTTGTGACAGTCCTGAGCAACGCCTCCTCCCTCCTCCCTTCCCTGCAACCCCCACCACTTTGTTGGGAGTGTCACAAGAGAATCAATCTGCAACCCCATGAAAAATAAACAGAAATAAGCACAAAAACAGATGGACATCTCTTAATCCCTTGTAGCTGAAGATTAAAATTTACTCATGTTTTTAGTTTTTAGAAGAGTCCTCCTTCTAAAGATTTCCATCGACTCAAATCTGGTTTTATCGTAGAAGCTGTATCCCTGAGAGCTACACTCTCACTTCCTTTTCCTATCCATTACCATGCAAGCTATAGTTCAAAAAGTCATTTCTTTTTTCAATTCAAAACAAATCCTCTGAATTCAACAAAGAGCCATTTACACCACTGATTTGCTTCTTTCTAATTAAATAATCCTCAAGACATCAGACTCTAAGAAGAATGTTTCAAAGGCAGCTGTTCTGGTAATCAGACAAAATGCCTGAATGACAGCAATTTACTTAGAGTCACCTCACAGAGGGACACACACACTCTGATGTATTCTCAGGCAGAGAACTAACTCTATTGTGTGTATGCAACATAAGGGTTTACTACACTTTCAAAATGTTGTTAATGATCGAATTTACCATTTCCAAAAATTGGCAGAAGGCTCCAACTCACATCTTAACAGAACCCTGTACTGCTAAGCAGTGCCTCAGTTTTTTTCACACAGAAGGATATGCTCATGCATGTCTTGGGCATAAAATGGAACAAGAGTGCCAGGTACAAAAAATGCACTTTTCCTTATCTTGAGTAAGATAATGGCTTGTGTTAGTCTTGGTTCAATCTACATGTGACCGTTCTGCATCCTCCAACTAACCTTCTACGTATCCACCAGATGTCAACAGCTCAAAAGACCCCCTTAAACAGGGAAGCAAGATCTCTCACAGGATCAATGGCAAAAGTCTAGTAGAGTAGAACAACAAGACAACAAGAGGATAGAGAGGCTGGCTACCAAAGTTAGGATGCTGGCACATGCACTGACTTTCTGTTATGTCAAGAAGCAGTCCTAAACAAATGGATTCATCCTCACCTACTGTCACACATGACAGTGTCAATACAGTCCAAAACCACAACTGAAATACAGGGAATGAAGCCTTTGCAGGGAGACTTTATATCCCTACATACTGAAAACATCCTCTGAATTATTTTTCACAGCAAAACATAAGCAAATGTGGGAAGCAAACTGCAATTTAGCTCTTGAAGTTGTGTGGTACACCAAAGTATTTTGTGTACTTTGGACTTCTTCCAAAGCAAACATTCAATTGCTTTTCTTTTAAACACATCTGGAGGTCAATAAATATTGTCCTTTCTCTAACATTAGTCCCACACAAACTGGCTAATATGCATCCACAAAACAGGGACTAAAGTAATATCTGTGGTCACATGAATTATCTGGCTTCAATTTCAATTCCTACCACAGATTTCCAGTTTGATCCTGTGTGTAAGGGTTAACCTCTTTGTGCATCTTCATCTGCCAAAGAGGGTAAATAACACCTGCCTCCTTTCTAGTAGTTTATGAGGCTCTGAGGGCATATCTCTACCACAGGTGCAGGCACACCCCAAGCTATTTCCATATGAGGTGTACTAATTGTATTTCTCATTTTTCTAGGGATTCAAATTAGAATGGCCAGTATTCAATTTACCAAAGTGCTGAGTGCACAGAACTGGAAAAGAAGTTAAAGGGAGCTCTGTTTGGAACAATAAGATGGATATATGTTAACTGTATAATACTAAATATACTGAAAATGAAGGCCAAAGGCATCTCCAGTGGGCACGCAAAATGAATGAGCATTTCTGTAATGAAACTCAGTGCCTCAGGTCTTCCCTTATTAAACAAAAGCAGCTTTATACCTTTTGGGATGTTGTAAAGACACCATTAATTCATTCACACTGTAAAGCACTTAATAGCTAGAATGCTAAGTATAGTTTTAAAACACAAAAAATTCTATTTGCAAAGCACAGCTTAAATGATCTGTAGTAAATAAGGCATAGCTTGGAGCACAAGGACAGAGAACATTGAGCAGTATCTTTCATTCTATACACTTATTGAGGAATGGACCCATGAAACACCGTGTAACAATAACATACAAATCAGAACTTAAATAAGGTTACGTAGACAAATTGCCTACTGTTTTGGTGTCTGTTTCCTACTGTTTTGGTGTCTGATTTTGTAACCATATCATTCCTTCACTACAGCTTTTTTCATTGAATTTCTTTACCTCAGGATCTGTAGGTATTAATAGAAACTTTATTCCAAGTCTTACATTAATCAAGAGCAATGTTTCTGAAATTAATGGAATTAAAGTAATGTAAATGAAAAGTCAAACCTTTTGGTTCCTGAAAAGTGCAAGCAACGTATAAGCATTTGGATTCAGGGTGCTAAAGCTAGGCAGCAAAATAAGGTGTTACCTATAGACTGCTGACTTTTTTCAAGTAATTCTTAAAGTCTAGTGAAACCTTACAGAGTATCAATATTGAACGTTCTTCTCTGTAAGTTATTAAAAATAGCAGAAATTTTCTAAGTTCCTGCTATGAAGCTTTCACTTTTACCACTACCGTTCCCCCCCATAATCACATGGTTTTAAATCTGGGGGCAATTCATACCTTTTATTCTTTCCCCCAGGAATCAGATAACACAAGGTATTTGTTGAGTATTCTGAAAAGATTAAGTGAAATCATAAGGGTTCTATGGAAGAAAATAATCAGTATAACAGAGGGGAAAATAAGGAAGCTGATTAGAATAAAGATACTGCTGTGATATAGCCCATTTGGGATTTAATGTATGAAAAGATAAAAAGATGAAAGAAGAGGAAGAACAAAGAGCAAGGGATAACAGTTCCTTGCAAGGGAAAGATGGAAAAAAAAGAAAAATGTATGACCTTATAATAGCTAGTTCTCCTAGCAAGTATATACTAAATGGTAGTTGTGTCGGTGACTCGTTTTTGGTCATGTTAGAACATGGTTTGAATAAAATAAGGAACCGCGCTGTATGTCTGTTTTAACAAGTGCCAAGCCAAGTGATTTACAGAAATGCTTCACTCCTCATACCTGCAATGGCATTTTGCAAGATTCTTGCCACACGCCACACAATGCTGGTTGTTTGGTTCTTTGGCCCCCTCCACCTAGGAGGTGGCAGAATTTCATGCTGTCTTTTGTCAGCACCTTCAAGAGCATCTCAGTGTTGAACTCAGTTTTTCTTTCCACCTTGTAGATGAATAGTTCAGTCATCATGGCTCTGTGGCATTGCTCTGCACAGGGGAGCCCCATGAGATGAATGGGTAAGGAAAAAAAAAGCAAAGGTATCCATTAAAGAGAAAAAAACCACCAAAATAACAACAACAAAAAAAACCATTACTGAGGTGATGTCATACAAGTCATACACACTTTAACTAAGCACTGTATGACCACCAGTCATTCTTTTTCCATCTGCAGCTGGAGACATTTGTGAATATTCCTACCCAGTTGGCCAGAGTAGGACCTCTTGGACGCCTTCTGACATAGCTCAACTTTGCAAGGTAAATACTGTTTTCAAATCTTCAAGCTACAGGAAAACTGTTGAAAGTGACATGATGAAAGGAAGGTTTGGGTCTTACTGAGACTATCAAATGTGTTGCACAGGACTGTGAACAAACACATGAATAATTTGCCCCTCTGCCCCCAGCAGGAGGTGAATTTGGCATTGCTCTAGTATTTCTAACACTCCTAAAGCTAGAGACAGGTACAGGAAAAGATAACCTGGCTGCAGTCTCAGTGGTGGACACAGCCACCCACAAGGTGCTGAGAGGAGACTACTTGACAAACAGATGACAGGTGAGTGGGAACCAGTTGCTCTAACTTCCATCCCAGCACAAAGACAAGTAGCATTCAAATTAGAGTGTGCTAGCTTTTAAGGATATGCCACAGATTGAAGAGAGGATAACCACAGACAGATGATGTGATCTCTGCTTCATGGAGAATAACACACCTTTCCTGACATTATGTCAATCAAGAGTGTGGCACACAGTGATCTTGGGATATGTAGATGCTTCCTATTTCTGTGTAGGTAGCAGAAAAATTGTCTCCTGTAGCATAGCCTCTACTGTGTTTATCAGACTCTTGCTATCAGGGCTTCTTGCCCCTACTGCATCACTACAGACTATGCATTCTGGTTTTGCTGCCTGCTAACCAGCTACCTCTGAAGAAGCTGCACTGCAGCTCCTGTCTTGGGAGCTTTAAATGCTGGCATTTCTTGGTAGCAACAGCACCACAGTCTTGAATTTCCACAGCCAACTGTGTTTCCATGTCCCATTCAAAGCACATCCTGAGCCCTTTAAATGACTTTAGGGGGGAATGAACTACTCCTTGACCTCACAAGGACTCTGCCCTGCTTCCAAAGTGAGAATCAACAATTCAGTACAACACAGCGAACTCGTGCAGTGAGATCCTAGCTGGGTCAGCTTCTGGAGAGCAAGATGAGGAGTGCCAGTGCTGTGTCTGTGCCTGGCAGGAGGCACCACCAGCCAGGAGGAGCAGGTATAGAGTCACAGGCGCCTCGTTCTTGCGAACGAAGCGTTGTTATACTCGCGAGCGCTCTTCGCACCATATCCTCACATCCCTTTAATTTGCACGCGGCAGCAGCAGGCTGCTCGGCTCGGCTCCGATCTCCGCAGTATCCCCGGGGCTCGCTCCCGGCCGGAACGGGCACTCTCACCGCGGCGCTCTGTGCCTCTTCGGCGACCCCCGTCTCTGCCGGGAGAGGGCGGGCACCCCATCCCTCTTCGCTGCTGGGGCGGAGGACGAGGCGAGGGCAGCCCCCCGGGCAGGGCAGGGGCAGGCAGGAGCCGCCCCCGCGCGGGGCGGAGGGAGCGCCGGGTACTGGCTCCTCTCCCCGCGTATCCACCCGAGAGGTGGCCCCGGCACTGCCTGGAGCCGCAGCCTCTTCCCTTCACTCCCGCCCTCCCTCTCTCCCTCCCCCGTCCCCACCTCTCCTCCAAAACCGCAGGAGCCGCTACCGCTCCGCTTCACTCGCTCTGGTGCCAGCGGCGGAGCGGGGCGAGGGGGCCTGAGCGCCGGCACGGCCCGGACCGGGAGCAGCCCCGCATCCTCCCCGCCGCCCCCCTGCCATGGCCGGTGTCGCGGCCCAGCGCTGACGATGCTGCTGGGCGCCCCACGGCCGGGCGGCTGGGATCGGGGCCGGGTGGGCGAGAGGCTGCAGGCGGCCCTCGCCGGCCTCCAGGAGCTCCAGGTGCTT
>VXBB01022063.1:208886-263205 GCA_013399915.1 Illadopsis cleaveri | reverse complement strand
GCGGCCCTCGCCGGCCTGCAGGAGCTCCAGGTGCTTCGGGAGAAGCAGCGGGAGCTGGTGCGGGCCGCCCTGGCCATGCCGCAGCGGCCGGCGGCGGGCGGAGAACAGCAGCCCCTGTCCGCCCANAACTCGGGCTTAATTCAGAATCCTTTCCCTCGCTGTACTGGTGCAAGTCTTGGCCATCAGTTATCCATCAGGTGTGAAAGCAGCACGGTTATTTGCAGCTTTCTCAGGCAGCATCTCAGGATAAAATGGGCTTTAACCTAGCCACCACTGTGTGAAAACACAGGAGCGAGCATATCTTGATTAAATTAGGAAAATACAAGACAAGTCGACAGCCAGCCACTTGATTACACATCATTGATAATCTTAAGAATGGCTCTACTTTTTTTTATTTATTTGTTTAATTAAACAAAATAATAGAAGGCATTTATTGCCTATGTGAGGCCAGTGGGATAACAGAATCACACAATGAGCTCTGACCTTAGTGACTACTCCTTTTCATGTCAGCTGTTGTGCTGTAATTACTCATTTGTCTTAATATTTTTCAAATAAAATACTAAAATAGAAGATTATTTTTTCAGTACTTTACTTGCACTTTACAAGGCTTTCCAAGAACGTGGGAGAAACTAGCNTACACATCATTGATAATCTTAAGAATGGCTCTACTTTTTTTTATTTATTTGTTTAATTAAACAAAATAATAGAAGGCATTTATTGCCTANTGGCCATGCCGCAGCGGCCGGCGGCGGGCGGAGAACAGCAGCCCCTGTCCGCCCACAGCAAGGAGCACCATCTGGAGGCCACCCTCTCCGCCCTGAAGGAGCAGCTGGTAAGGGACGGCACAGGACGGGACGCCCCGCTGCCCCGCTTCCCGGCTCCGTGAGCCCAGGCGCGGTGCCGAGCGCGGGCGGACCGAAGCGCCCCTGGGCTATCAGACACCCGGCTCCCCTTCGGGAGTCGCCGCCGCCGGGCCGGCACCGNGGCAATTACACACTTCAGTAAACTCGGGCTTAATTCAGAATCCTTTCCCTCGCTGTACTGGTGCAAGTCTTGGCCATCAGTTATCCATCAGGTGTGAAAGCAGCACGGTTATTTGCAGCTTTCTCAGGCAGCATCTCAGGATAAAATGGGCTTTAACCTAGCCACCACTGTGTGAAAACACAGGAGCGAGCATATCTTGATTAAATTAGGAAAATACAAGACAAGTCGACAGCCAGCCACTTGATTACACATCATTGATAATCTTAAGTAATGGCTCTACTTTTTTTTTTGTTTGTTTGTTTAATTAAACAAAATAATTGAAGGCATTTATTGCCTGTGTGAGGCCAGTGGGATAACAGAATCACACAATGAGCTCTGACCTTAGTGACTACTCTTTTTCATGTCAGCTGTTGTGCTGTAATTACTCATTTGTCTTAATATTTTTCAAATAAAATACTAAAATAGAAGATTATTTTTTCAGTACTTTACTTGCACTTTACAAGGCTTTCCAAGAACGTGGGAGAAACTAGCCATTAAAATGGAAGGAAAAAGAAAGGCTTTTAATTGCTACCCTTTAGAAGTGCAGGAGTTGAGTGGACTCAAGAATGACTCTGCACACCTCCAGAGAGGGACAGATTTCGCCAGTAGGTGCCAGTGCAATTATAGGAAACATTTCTCTTGGGATGCCTGGGAGGGAAGTGTTCATAAAGCTTGAGAAGAATGACTCAGAAGTACATAAATCCAGGGCCAGGTTCTTCGGCAAAAATACAGTTAGTTGTGTGAATGCTTAAAGAAGTAATACAGAGCTCTTCTGATTGATCCATGGCTGCTGGAGGCTTTTCAGACTGTACTGTACTCCTGGTACCTTTATTGTTGTTTTTTTTCCCTCTTGCAAATTGCAGATGCATATCTGAGTAGAGGCACATACCTCAAATCTCCTTAGTAGCAAAGTAAGCCCAGTTGAAAACAGGCTTTTCACAGTCCTTTTAGAAGTAGGTCGCAGATGTAGGATCTCAGTGACTACAGGCTGAAAACTTTCCCAGTGACCCATGAGCAGTGTATTGCACTTAAAACCCATGAAAGTTATGTTGATGATTGCAGGAAATGAAGTTAAAACTGAAAACAAGAGAAAATGCAAAGCACAGCATTGCTCAAGGAGTGAGACATCTTCAACAGCTGTTGTTGTTGGCCCGTGGACAGTACAGTCTGTGATTGCTGCTCTGTAAGCTTTCAGATTGAGAAACTCATTAACAGTGTAAATGTAACTTCGCCTTGCAGTGCACCTTGCTCCAGGTTTCAAGGAGGACTGTAGCCCTGAGCTTTAGCATGGTCACAGTTTAATTCATAAAAGGTTTGGTCCTCACAACGTAAAATGAGAAAGCTGTATCAGCTGTAAGTGGCTCAAGGCATCTTAGCCATGGAAACAAGGCAGTTAAAAAGTCAAGCCAGGCTTCTCCTGTAATGGTAGGGTGAAAAACAGGAGAGCAGAAGCAGAAACCTTAAGGACTCAAGTCTGACTAGTGGGAATAATAGAGCAGAGCCATCAAATGCTCTAGGCATCACATGTGGATGCCATTCCAGAATCTCAGTCTCTTCTCCAACAACATTTGCCAGAGACAGTGATCAGCTGGCCTTCTAGCACTCTGCTGTAGGCAGTCTGCTACCCCTAACAGTCATGCCCTTTTTTGCCCTAACTGGGGGCTCTTTTTGGTGACTGGGGTCTTTTCTGGCAACTGCAAATTACAACAGTGCAGGCGGGGTCAATTCTGTAGCAGAAGAGGAGTAGAGTTAAGTGATGCCACCCACTATCAGAGATCCTGAGGATGCTAAACTTCTCTTAGTCAAACTGTATCATGGTGACAAAGAGGAAAAAGAAGAGATGCAAATTCAGGCTAATGTAAAGAAAGAAATCTATGATTGCTGTCAGTGTAGGTGGATATCAAAGGCTGCAACATCTAGTATGTTCTCAGCTCTTTCCTCAGAAGACATTTATAAACCTTATTTTATTTGATTAGAATCTGATGATTTTGTTTTGCAAGCTTTCAGCTTTGATGTTATAAAAATGTGAGAAGGGACACATTATACTGAAGAAAAAAAAAACCACTTGCATTTTACACAATTTTTTTCCCCCTGTAGATAATTTTAAATAGAAGAAAACATCTTTTAAACCAGGGATTTTTATTTTTTTTTTTAATAACAAAATTTTATCAGCTGAAAGAAAGAAGTCCTTATGGAAGGAATCTGTCTTGCTCTGTTACAAGTGTCTGGGATAGATGACAGTACTTTCCCTCTGAAACTGGCTGCTTTGCAACATCAATTACAAAAAGACCCGTAGGTGACTAATTTCTAGATGGGCAAAACTAGAAGAGAATGCTGTGTTGTGTGCATTCCAGAATGAAGTCAGATTAATAGAATTACAGGATGCTAATCTACATCTAAGAAGTGTCAATAACCCCCCTTTGACTGAAGAGATTAATAGTTGAGAAGTATAGTCGAGTATGACCAGTGGCTTTTGGTGCCTTGATTTGGGGTGCCCGCTTGTGTTGGTATAAAGGAACTTGCTTTTCAGAGATTGTTCTTCCTTCTGGAAAATGAGTGGTATGATGATATTCCCAGTTTGCCTCCCCAAAACTGTAGTCCATTGATAGTACATGTTGATTGGGAAAGTTTGGTCCCACACTGTGCAGTGTCCAGAAGTCTTCACATCTGCATTGCCCAAAGCAAACAGGGGGTTTTACCTGCAAGGTTTTGCCACATGTAAAATTCGTATTGGAATAGAGAAAGAGTGTGTTTAAGGTTTACTGTTTTGAGTGCTGCCTGGCGTGGTATTGGAGCAATAACAGCTTGAAACAAACACACCGGAAAAGTCATTCTTATCCAAATGGTTTGAGGAATGCCTCTCTTCTTAGAGTGCAGAAGTAGTTAACTGAAAGATCAAAGCTGGGTCAGCAGCTAGAAACATGAAAACCCAATGGTGTGAGGCACCATAAAAGGGTTAAAAACGATGATGTAAATCATGTGTGTTGGTTAAAATGCTGTGAAAGCGTAGACAGAACCTGGAGGTATAATAAATAATGTTTGAATACCTGAGAGCCTTGTGGCCTCTCTGTCATTAATCAGAAACCACAGACTGAGGGATTGGCTGGCAAAACATTAATCATTAAGCAATTAATTCCGGCCATGGAAACAAAACTTTGTGATTTCCTGAGTAGGTGGGATTGAAGAAGGCATGGCATAGTTTTGTTTTTTTACCATGAAATAAAGAAGTACTGAGGAGGTCATACATTCATCATTCAGAGGAAATAGAAAATCTCCTTTATTGTCCATTTCTTCCCTTCTTTATTGTTAATGTGAAACAGGAAGAGGGAAAATCACTATGGATTTTCCTAGGAAGCAGTAATGAGCCTCGTGGGTTTAAGTATTTCCAGATGACAAAAAAGGGCTTTATTTCTTGTGTCTTATACGTTCCTCCAGTCCTCTTTAAAAGTATGATAAAAATATCTTTTTTTCTTTCTTCTCAGCAGCATCACCAGCCTCAAGAGTTTTCTTGTGAAACTCAGGGCATCTGTATTTTTTTTTTCTTACAATTTCTAATAATGTACTGATAACCTTAGGCTCTTAGCTTTCTTTTTTTTTAGTATTTATGGCTATGGAGAAATCTATGCAAATGTTAAAAGCTGAATAATTCGTACAAAAGAAAGGAGGCAAAAATGTGCACATACTGATCTTGATTTTCTGCATGTCATTTAATTTTTAAGATACTTTAATTGGTTCAAGGGACCTAGATTTTTTATTTTTTATATATTTGAGGTTGGAAATGCTTCTAGAACTGCCACTTGTGTTTTTAAACATAAAATGTACACATAAAGGAGAATCTTAATAATGTTTTTCTTACCTTTACTGAGTGGAAATCTATCCCCTTGAGGGCTTTGAGCACAACTTTACAGCCAACTTCAAGAGACCACCTTTCTGTAAAGGACTGTGGAATGGATGATGAGGGGTGTGATATAATTAGAAGCTGCCTAAATAGTGACTGGGCTTTAGATAATTTGCCAGGTGCCATATGAGAAGTTTGTGACAGAAACCAACTGTGGTTCTTTGGCTGGTACCTCATGCCTGGCCATCTGCCTTGCCAAGCTGACAGCATAAATACTGGGGGAGCAACTGTGGGAGCTGTAACCTCAGATCAGCCTGGTCAGTGGTTGCAGTAGGCAACAGATCTAGTTGTTGGCTTCTAAAGGATTATTCACAAGCTTGAGATAGCATTTATTTTAAATGCAGTAATTTCCCCACCATACTCAAATGCCACCTTCTCCTTCCAGGAAATGTGTGGAGATAACTGGCCACACGACAAGCAAGGAAAACTTGCAGTACAATAGATGTCACAATTCTTGCAGTGTTAGTCTTTCAACTATAAAGACATGTCATCAAAGCCAAGGGTTTAACTGGAGTGGGTATGCCCCCTGTACTTGATATGGCAATAAGATACCTCAACCACAGTGGTTTCCTTTCATCTGGCAGATCTTAAGATCTTAAAACAATCCATAATGTTTATCTCCTTCTCTGCTCAGAGGCAGCGTATGGCAAAGTGCGGTGCAATAAGAATATGTTAATTAGTTAAAAGACTTCTGTCCTATTTAGAGGTACAGTTTGTGCCATGGTTGTAACAAAAAAGCCTGAAGTTGAAATAAGTACCTTCAGAATGAGTTTTCAGAACATGTTTAGCTGGGCAGAAGACAATATATCCTAAGAAACAAAATGTTTTTTTCTTGTCCATTAGGTCAGTCTCATTACAGAGAGCAAACTGCAACAATCCCTAGCAAGGAAAACTCTTCATGAGAATAGAATCTTGTTGGCACAGGTGGCCTGGATTCATGCATTGCTGCTGAGATTCTAACTGTGATTATTCTTCATTTCCTTCCCTTGGCTTAGTCTCGTTTGAGGAGACAGGATGTTGGCTTGAAGAGCCACCTGGATCAGCTAGACCAGCGAATAAGTGAGCTGAAATTGGACGTCAGTAAGACCTCCAGTGAATACTTGGACAGTGACAGCCGGCCCAGCTCAGGTAATGTGCACTTGGCTATTTATTCCAAGGAGTATGGTGCTAGGAGAGCTGAAGAGTGTCAACTGCTAAGCAAAACTCTCTTTATTATTTGGTCAGAAATGGTGCCCCATGGCTGAGGTGGATAATAGTCATCTGGCACAGAGCTGCTAGGAATTTTCCTGCAAAGTTCAGTCAGTTGGAAAGTGCTCACTCACTCAAGCAGTATTCTTTCTGGATTTTTTAATTTTTTTTTTAAGAACCTTGTAGCTACACATGGAAGGAGGAGACAGATTTACTTATTAATTACCTTGTGCAGTGTAGAATGACCATTGGTAAAATAGCTAAAGTACTTAAAAGAAGTGGATACCATCATCAATATCAACACTCTGCTTGAATCCAGGAAGGGTTCTGAATCTCACTAGGCCTTTGAAAATCATTATTGCAGTGCTTCTGTCAAATTAATTTATGTAGAAGCAAAACAGCGCTATTAAAAGACACTGAGAAAAAACTACCCCAACTGAGTAAAGCTGTCATGGACAGAAAGATACTGGGTATTGGGTTTCTCGTCTGATTCATGTAGAGGGCTGTGCTGCAGACTTTTATAGCTGGGATGTCTGTTAAAACCGGTTTCTGTTATCTAGTCAGAGACAATGAAAGTAGTTCTTTTAAACAGAATTTTTGCAAAGCCTCAAGTCTTCAGTGAGACAAGGAGATTTATTTTTTTTCTTTTTTTTTTTACAGCATACCTATTTGCAGCCTGGTATTTAGAGTGCATATAAAAAGTGCAAGTTTCTGTTGTGTGTTTAAGTTCAGAAGTTGTGGACTTAGACACATGCACATAGTTCAAAAGAAAATACTCCTTCTCTGTTATAGAGAAGAATAATAAAATTTCCTACTTTGAATTTATACAAAGCCTTTTTTAATGCTTCCACAATTATTGGAAATCATCTCAATACCTGGAGAGAGAAAATAGTCTCCATCCCTTAAACATTCCAGCTGTTACAGACTTGGCAGCTCTGATCACAGGCTAGTTTTGCTCTCCGATCCACTCATCCAATCCATGCTTGTACGCACCTAGTACAAGTTACAACGATGTCAGAGGTCCCTGTCCTACACCAGTTGCATCATAATCCCCAAAGACATTCTCCAGTGAAGAACGGGGCATGATGGTGCAGCACTTCATCCCATCCCACCCTCAGAACTCACAGGCATGTGCGTGCCAAGCTGGCTCAGGGCCTAAGTAAATATGCAGAAGACCAATAAAGGTTTGTTTGAATTAGAGTATACTGCTGCTGATTGTTAGCTTAATAAATGATCATAAATTTAGGCTTGTGGCACATAGCAAATGAAGATATATTTTATTCTCTGCACTTTTCTTCTACGGAGCATGTGTAGTTGCTGTAAATATGAAATATCCTGTTTATTTTTACTCTGCAGGATTCTATGACCTGAGTGACGGTGGTTCTTGCTCACTCTCCAATTCGTGCACCTCTGTGTACAGTGAGTCCATCTCCTCTTCCCACACCAGTCTCTTACCCAGCTCTCAACACCCTAAAGCCAGGCTCAGTGTGTTTGATTACCGACCCAAGTCTGCAGATGAAACTACTGTGCACACCACCATCTTCCAGCAGCAGGGAGCCTATGTCAGTGATGGATGTCGGATTGCAGCTGGCAGAGATGTTTCTGGGACTCCTGCCAGGTCCAGACCAAGGCCAGTTTCCACAGGTAATTGATAGGAGAATGGGATACTTCATTGAAGAGAAGGGCAGATTCCTGGTTATTATTCTTAGGAACTTGTTTAGCCATGTATAATCAATATATAGTTCTCATTTTCAATGCACAGACTGAGAGTGGATCAAAGCCACAGAGCCAAACCATTTACTGTCCAACTTTCCTTTGTCTCCATACTCCAGATACTTTTAAACAGTATCAAATATTAGAATGAATCAATAAAAAATATGTGTGTGAAACAATAACAAATGTGAGGACCTATGCATTTAGAAATGGACAAATACTCTAGTGTATGAGATAAAATTGTAAAGACTGTTGAGATACTTTTTTTAAAATGACCTGCATGTGAAATCAGAAAAGTTTCAGTATTTGAAATACCTTGTGTGAAAGTGCAGGGATGTATGAAAGAATTCAAGTAAACTCAAAATTTCCTATTTACACAAATAAATGTTGACTCACACTTGACTCTTTTTCATAATTAATTATGTACAGTTAGGGACAACAAATGCCAAAAGTTAATTGACTATCTAGAAAGCAGTCATGAGCCTAAAAGTGGATCAGCCATGAATTTGCATCATACTTTCAACAAAATGAACAAGTCTATTAATATTCCAAAACTCTTGTTTACCATCTGTAAAGTGACATCATATCACGTCTTATCACGGGTTCTTCCATGGCCTCAAAACAATCTGGTGTTAGTACAATTCTTAGAGTGATCCGGCAAGATGTGTAGCAGCTCCATTATAGAAACAGGGAAGCTATGGGGAACATCATTTCAAGTACTGTGCCAATCTGGAATCATTCCCACAGCTACTTGACCTGAGCTAACTCACCTCTGGTTTGCTTGGAACAGAAACAAAGACCACCTATTATCTGCTTAGGTGTGTAGACACACCTGAAGGGATGGCAGTGATTATAGCATAAAAGCAAAGTCTTCTCAAGGCTTGTCAAAAGCTGGGGATGAAGCTGAGTTTAATGACCCATGGCTTCCATGTTCAGATTGCAGACATTCTGCTCTCTCAGAAACTTTCTTGTCTTGAAACATGTTGCTGACACTCCACGGGCTTTATGGTTTTTTGATATAGAGATAGACTAGCACAAAAAAGGGTAGCTGGTACTGACTGAGCAGGGGTGTGGGAGAGAGACTGCAGACCTCCTCCAGCCCTTCTTCCTGGCTACAACCTCTTACTTCCTTCACAGTGAGAAACAAAAGTAGTGGGGTAGTAGCGGGTATAGTCTTGAAGAAACAATTATTACAAAGTTCACCATGTTAAAGGAAGTGAAGTAAAAGATTTTACTTCAGAAAGTCATCATTTGAAGAGGGGAAAAAATTTCTCTTCCTCTCCTTAGAGAAAGTTGCAAGTACAGACCAATTGGCTTTTCTTCCAGTGGGGAGCAGAAGGCTTGCTGAGACACTGTAAGCACAGCATGCTTTTGACTCCTTCCTGGTTTGTTTGCAAAAGAGCGCAGCATTACACACTGCCAGCAATTTTCTAAAGAATTTTCATTATGAAATTAGGCTGTTAGGTTGTCATGCTAACCTTTGCTGTGGCAGGTCTGTGCATAGGTAGGACACTGCAGACCACCCCAAAATTTTGTGGTCTTTTAAAAGCTTCCTGTCACAGGGCATAGATAGTCATCATGTGACTATTCACATAGTTTGTAAATGGTGTGGTTGAATGTGGTGGTTCAGTTTCATGACAGCATGAGGCATCCAGGAAATTGCTTAGCTGAGGATTTGTTTGCATCGAAGTCTGCATTGTAGTACAGAGAGATCCAAGCTAACTGGTTCCAATATTCTTGGTCCCAGAGGTAACACAGCACCATAGTGCTCTATTGAACTACATGTCTGGATGGAACAACCTTTCTTCACACAAGAAAACAGCCTTTCCTCTCTGTGCACAGGAGATGCTTTTGGGAGGAGGGTGCTGCAGTCAAGAGAAAATTACAGCACCCTTAACAGTAGTCCAGAATAGAAGAGATAGGAATTGGTGTCTATAAATGTCATTTTCAGGGAAAATACTTCCCACTTGCCTGAGTAGTTAGCCTTAGATTTTTTTCCTCTGTGAAAATAAAGATTCTTCAGTTCATTCTTCTATGGCTTCTTTGTTAAGAAATAAAAATAATCCCTTGTTTTTGTCTGATTGGGTTCCTGCTGGTCTGTGACATTTTAGAACTTTTTTGTATATGCACATATTTACTTTCATCCAAGTAGCACAGTTTAAATTTCCTGCAAAGGTAGGAGTTTTATTATTGGCATTAAAAGGCATTTTAAATTCTGTTACGCTTAGGTGATAAAAGCTTTAAAGTAATTCATTGACCTTGGAAGACTGAAGTTACTTTCTTTAGCCATGCTGCTGGTTTTAGTAAAAGCTATCACATCTCTCTGATAAAGCACTTCTAGCATGAACCAGGTTGAATGTAATTGTCTGTGATTTAATTAGGTTGTTTCTTGTCTTCCATCATATAGGTGACTTGGAAAGACTCATTCCAGCAGATGCTAGATTTCAGAAAGAAATGGATCCTAAATCCATGTTGCCTCTGTGCCATAATGGAGACATGCACTTGCTCAGCATGGACCCCAAATTTCAGAATGACTTGGTCTCCAAGAATGGCATTGATGTGTATCCTTACCCAAGCCCTCTCCATGCAGTGGCTTTACAAAGTCCCCTTTTCTCCCTGGTGGGAGCATCCCCAGAATCAGACTTCCAAGCTCCTCCCAGCAAACCTATACCTAGTCCGACAGGTCCCAGCTTGATTAAGACTAGGCCAACCACTGAGGTCAAGCCAGGGGGTTACATCAATAAATTACTGCAGCTGACAAGATGCAAAGGGAGCAGTCGTGCTGAGGCTGGTGAGTGGGTTTCACCAAAAAGCCAGCCAGCCACAGTGCACCAGAGACTCATTATAACCCCCAGCACCGGTGGAGTGAAAATTAACAGCAGCATTAGCCAGCTGGAAAAACAGACGAGTTCTCTGGAGAGTAGCAAAGCTGAAGGGAAGCTGTCAAGAGAGGTGCCAGAGGGGGAATGTGCCAAGCAGCAGGAGACCATGAGCTGTATGAATGAAGAGCAGTCATCCACTCGGCCTGACACAGAGCCATCAGCTGTGAATAGTTGTTATCCTGCCAAGTCAGCAGCAAGGGGCTCTCCTCTGGCAGAAGCAACAGAGAGCAGTGTGGAGTGCAGTTTGTCTTACACACAGCTGTGTCAAGAGGACTCCAGCCCAGACACCTGGAATGCTAAAGCTGTCCCACCCAAAAAACTGCCCATCAAAAGGTGTGGCAATGCCAAACTGGCTTACGCTGGGGGTCATGAACGAGTGGCACGAGCCGAGTTTGTTCATGCTCAGTTCGTCCCTGCAGAGTCCCATCAAGTCCGGGTAAAGTTTGCCAGCTCCAAAACAAAGGCAGTGAAGATAAAGAGGAGGAACAGTGAAAAAGTCGTTCGGCCTGGGAAGCAAACCTTCTGCATGGAGAAGGTGAGAGGGTCTCATGGGGCCACCAAGCTGCCTGCTGAGTGGAATCAGCTCCAAAGACCACAAGGAATGAAGAGCCTCGTGCGGAGACCTTCGTATTCTGGTGACATGGTTGGCAGATCATGCTCAGAGTCTAGTCTGTTCCCAGTGCAGGTCAGGCTCCCCACTGTGCCATCCAGGCCAGAGCTCTACGGGGCCTCTGCCAATGCACTGTATTCCCTTGAAGCAACTTGTGCAGACACAGCCAACAGGAAGAAGCAGCGCAAGTGGCAGTCCACAGTGGAGATCTCTGCCAAGGCCCTCCCGGCCAGCCTGTCCCACAGCTTTGGCCTGGGAGCGCCAAGGCAGCCGGCGAGGAGGGCTGGCGTCCTGCGCACTGTCAGCATGAGGGCTCACCCCAAGGGCCAGCACCACGGGGAGTATGCCAAGAGCGAGTCAGACCACTCTGAGTACTCTGCAGAGTGCGCTTCCCTCTTCCACTCCACCATCGCAGAGACCAGTGAAGGGGAGGTCAGCGATTTCACAGCCAACCGATTCGGAGACAGCGAGTCCAGTGAAAGTGACTCCGATGGCAGCAGTAACAGTAGCAGCCTTGCTCTTGACTATGATGAGGGAGATGAAAGTGAGCTGATTTGGCCTGAAGGTTCAGTCAGACAATCCGTGACTGTCCAGGCCTCCTCCAAGCCTCTTCCTCCAGTGCCCAAAATCTGCCGCATCAAAGCTTCAAAGGCACTAAAGAAGAAGATAAGAAGGTTCCAACCTGCCTCTCTGAAGGTCATGACCATGGTTTAAAGGGAGAGCAAGCATCTGTTTCTTACAGTGAGAAGTCCTGCTGGCTCTCATTTGTAAAATAAGAGGACTCCTGCAGAGAAAAGGACTTTCTTAAAGGTGCTGTGAATAATCCCTGAGTCTACACAAGGGATCTTGTTTGTTAATGCCTGGACATAAATGTCTCTGTATCTAATACCCTCTTTTGCCATTTATTCTGTAAATATGAATCTCTGTGTATATTATGTGATGACTTTTTTAATTATCCAGAAGGGTCACCATGGTGAAAATGAAAATAACTCTGCTGTAAGATTATACAGCCAGGCCCTTGGTGTTTTTTTAACCATATGGACCCACAGAATCAGTCCAGACACAAGGACTTGCTAAAAAGAAAGTGTACTTCCCTCTTGTCAGGAATTCTTTGCAGTCTGAAGTCTCTATTAACCATCTAGCTGTTATTGTGGTCATATGGAAAAGTTCTGTTTTCTACATAGTTTTACTTTTATTTCAGATCAACCATCCCATACCTTCTCCCAAACATCGTGAGTCTGTTCTTCCATAAAAACATAGTATGCTTAATTAAGAAGGCAAGTGTATTTGTGAATGAGAACAAGACTTCAGTTTGCTTCTTTTTTTGCAAAATAGCACAGGGTTGTTTTTTCAACCCCCCTCTTTATGATGTTCCATGTTATTGTTCATTGTTGAATGGATGAAAGAACATGAGGGCAACATGCCACAGTGTGGGATTGGCTGGTACTGAGATTGTAGCTTTGCCCCTGAAATTGCAAACTCAATAAATACTATTTAATGTACTTCTGAAAATTATGCTTGTCTGACTTTGATGTCTAAAGAAAATTATTCTGGTCTCCAATATGAAACAGTTCTGTGTTTTTATGATCACTGTGCAGAGGTGTTCTTTTATATTTTCAGAGGATCACTGTAGCTCAGTCATAATCAGGCTCCACTCACCCTCTACCTCAGGAAAGCGTTTTCAGCACCTACTTCTAAATGAAAGAATTTGAAAATGGTATTTTTATTGAGGACAGGGTAGTGTTTACTACACTCACTTAAACTGATGCAATTTTGTCACAAGAAACTCTCAATTTAAAACGTATCTATGTATATGTAGTGTGTTTTGAATGTATTTGAGGGCACTGATGTGAAGCTTTGTATCAGTGTCTAAACTGAAGAAGTCGATTTTTTGTGTTCAGACAGGCAGTCCTAATTCTTTCCTCTGAAAACAGCAATCTGGAAGCTGAGCTGAAGTTCACCCTGAATTTACAAAAGAGCAGGTATTATCCTCCTACCTTATTTCAGTGCTCAGTCTGAGTACATTCCTGGCCTAGGAGATGTAGGCATTACCTCATTCAGCTGCGTCTACTGGGTCTGAAAGAAAAAGTAAGTGCTTTGCAAAAACTGGGTAAAAGAGTGATTGTTTACTCCAAGGATTCAGTAACAAACAAATATTGAAAGGCAACTTTCACCCAATGCCTTCTGTTCCTTGGAAGCTCTGTTATGTTTTGAAATCACTCTATTTTCAAATAATTTTTTTGGAAAATGAGAAAAGTAAAAGATAATTAAAATCATTTAATTCAGGTATTCTAACTCGCACGTAACATCATTCTTACTGTAACTAGGAAAACATATTTTAGTCAGTGGAATATGTTTGAACATTTTTTTATTGTTCCAAGAGTACTGGATATAATCACTCTGGTAGGATTAATGGGAGAATTTCACAGGCCTGGCAGTGGTTTCTTGTTCAGCATGTCTAGCAACAGAACAAACAAAATAGTAATTTATGCTTTGTTGACTTTCTACACCATGAAAGGATTCTTTTTTCCATTTACACAAAAGGTTTCATTGGGGGGAGTGTGTCAAAAGTTACATATGATCCTTTAATCCAGGGATTTTCTGTGTTGGGGTGGGGTTTATTGGTTAGATAGGAATTTTGAGGGCAGTTTTTTTCATGAAGGAGGAAATTGTTCCTAAGTAGAAAAGTGCTCTGGGTATGAGTGTTCTGAAACCTGGCAAAAACTGCCACCCAGTAGCTCCCTGCCTTTTTATCAGAGTAAGCTCAAACAATAAGTTTGTGGTCCCACAACTCAGTAAATCCTGCTTTAGGACTGTTAATACTCCGTCAGAAATGTTGCCAGACGCATGATGAAAGTGCTGATCCAGAATGAACTCAGGCTGCCAATTCAAATAAAGAGAAATGATGACTTAATTTTGTACTGACAAGTTTTCTGCCAGGCGAGAGATATCACTGCCTCTACAACTCACACTTTCTGCCAGGTGAGATGCCCTGCTCCCAGAGCCAGCATAAAGCCAACAAAAAGGCATAAAGCTGGCCCAAACATCATCCTGTGCTTTGGCTAGTTTGACAGAAATACAATTATGTGCCCACGCTTGATCCAGGGGAAACCTGTGGTGCTGGAGAACCCCAGCAATGCAGAGAACCCGCTGTTAGGTCTTGAGGCATTGCTATGTGCAGTGATGCTACTGAGCTGTGACTCTTTTGGCAAGGGCAGAATAGGTGGTGCTTCCTTCCCCTCTGTACTCCAGCATATTGAATGTTCTTCCTAGCACTGCCCTTTGGAAACACTGCTTTCCTCTGCTGGAGCAGAAACTGCATTGGGACCAGAGCTCTGGAGGGAAGAACTAGGACAGCGTAAAGCAGGGCAGGAGACTTGGGTGGCCAATAGTTCAGGTATACTGGCACAAAAATATGTGTACTGTAGTGTGTTTTGTTGGCAAGTGCACAGAGAATTTTGATAACCACTGGGTACAAGTGTGATGCCTCTATCCATTGGAGACTGGGCTAGCTCTGCTGACAGGACCCCAGAATACCTACCACCTAAGCAAACAGAATGGAAAGATACTTAAAATCAACAAATGTCAATAAATACTCTGATGCATTATTCTTTAATGTGTATGTGCTAAACATCATAAAACCATCATAAAAATCTTTTAGTCTCATCATAAAAATAAGGGATGCCCAACCATGTGATCATGGCCATACAAAATAGAAGTATTCACTGTTTGTTTTCAGAAGAAATCTACAGAACCTTTTTACCTCACAGCCTCTTGTACTATAAATGCCCAAGAGAATGCAAAAAATGTCCGTTGGTGATACAATTAGAAGTCTAGCACCTAACCTGATAAACTTCGGGAATGAGAAGTTTAGCACTTTTACTGTGACTTGATTAGCAAGTGTATAGATCTAATGGCTGCTTCAGTGCAGCTTTATGCAGAGTTTCTGTTGCAGGAGCTAACATCTGTCATCATCACTCCAAGCTCTAGTGAAACAAAATCATCTACTGCTGAAATCTCTGTGCCAGCTCAGCAGTTTCCTTCTGTCCTAGGCAGACACTTACACTTCAGGAGGAGCAAATTGCTCCTAAACCACAAAGGAAAGAAAAGAAAGTAAAAAAGACAATAGAAAGGGTATTAAGGAAGCTTTAGGAGCAATTTGCAGAATAGATTGTAATTATGATTTTAAAAACATTTGTTAATCCTTTTATTGCACAAACAATTTTGGAACTGGATAATTACCAGTTTTCTTGGCCTTGGCACAATCCTAGATTTTCAAGTCCACATGCATTACCCAAACCATGGGATAGAGTCAGAGCCACCGTCCTTCAGAACTTCATTTGCAGTGACTTCTGGTCAGGCAGTGCACTGGACAAAAGAAAGGCAGTGGTAAGTATCAAAATCAGCTGTGGGAGATTCTCATGCTGATGAACTTAAGCCCAGTGGATGTTTCAAGACTATGCTGGAGTGTTTTGTCTTTTCTTCCCCATCCTAGTCTGAAGCTCTGAAGGTGAGAGCTGAAGGAGAGAGATGCTCCAGGAGCTGCTGAAAGGCAGGTGGTAGCAGCAGCTCTTTGGCAGTGAGTTGTTGCCGACAGGATGAAGCAGGCAGAGCATGTCACCAAGGGGCTCTGGTGGTTCCAGCCCCACCAGCCTTTTCTAGGTTCTTTAAGGTCCTCTCAGGGCTATAACCCAGCCCCACCACTGCTCATGTGGCAGTGCTGTGATTTGGATGCTGCACATGAAACATGGGCCACCAGCACCCAAAGCCCACCACAGGCCCATCACTCATGAGCTACAAGATGAGGGAGTGTCCCAATCCAGAGTTCTTCCAGAATACAAAATCCCCAGTTAGGCAAAGGTTTTTTGAAAGAAGCGTGCAGCAAAATAAGGCATCTGTGACCGCTGTCTGACAAGGAACAAGACAACAGCATGCCAGGGAAGAACTATTTTACAGCTGCTATTCTGAAGCAATAGCAGTGGCTTTCATTTTCCAGCCCCTTTTGAGCCCTTCTCAATCCCACTGAAGCTGCAGGATTCACTCCAGCTGTGAGCAGGGGAAGACAGCAACTCAGATTTTAAGTACAGTCCCCCTCTGCCCTCCACAACACAGCAAAGCCTTTGGCTCCTGCAGAGAGCTGTGGTTCCCATTGCTCCCTGACCACAAACTCAGTCCTCCTCACTGAACATGCTCCCAAGGAAGCTGCCCTGACATGAGCAGCTGGAATGACCATGTGAAGGGATGAACATCATTATTTTGGAAAACAAGGAGTCCTGCGTCTGAAACTTGCCTGTGAGGAATGCAAACATCCAATGGCACTAATACAAAATCCAGGCAGTTTTTGCAGGTCTTATATGGATGTTAAGGAGACCTGGAGTTCCACCATTAGCTGCTACTCTGTGCGGACAACTACTGTGATACATCAGCTGCAGATGGAGAGTGATCAACAGGAAACTGCTCAGCTAAAACTTGATTTTCAATATTTATACTTATGATTGAAGCCATCACAGTATGCCTGCTTATATTGCAATGCAGAACATCAGCAGAATAACAGTTGAAATGAGCAGAAGTCCGGCCTCCATCAATTCTATTAATTCTGTGTGTTATCATGATAATAAAGCCTGGAGACTATCGTTAGCTAATACAGATTTTTTTTTCCCCCTCAAGCATTCTAGTGTTTTTCCTGTCTCAGCATTTGTAACTAGGGGTGGAGGGCATCAAATTCACTCATGACACAATTCCTGAGAAGTCACTAGAGCTACTCCACAGATTCATTTATCCTCCTCATGCTATTCTCAAGATGTCAGCAAGCGGGTTGATTGGCATGAAGGATGGAAAATAAGGAATATTTCATTCCTCACTTCCATTCTTGAAGGTGCTGCAGTCTATGGAAGTAACTGTGTTTATGCCTGTCTTGGATGGGGAGAGTGCTACCTGTCATGTCTGTGTTAGTGATGAATCAGGGAAATGATTAGGGCTTTGCACAGTGATGGAATTTCATGTTTATTCTGGTTTTCAAAACACAAACTGAAAGAGTATCAGCAGTTTGCTGATCCTGTAAAGCTACAAATCAAGAGGAGAAAGGCCACAGATCAAACTGACCAAGCAGGATTAATCACGCAATGTTGAACCCAAATTGTAGTCTTAGAAGCCCCAAATGAATAATCTTAGTTCCTACTAAGATTTAGTTCCTACTAGAATCTACTAGTAGACTTGGGCAACTGGATGTGCTCAAAAGCTCTGTCAAATCACTCTGGATGCCTGCTCTTCAGCCCAAGATGGATATGTCAGGCTAGCAAGTTGCTCTGAGGAAATATGCATTACTGCAAACTTTCACTCCTACATTTAAATGCAATATTTTCTCTCCACTCCTAATGTCCCAAAAGTGATTTTAAAAAGCCAAAGGTTCTAACTCATGCAATGTGTTATTATGTTTAAGACCCCACCAAATTCTTCTACAATTTGCAAGATGGAGTGATGTGGATACACTGACTGTCTAGACAGCAAGAACTGTGCTCCAGCAGGAATCCAGAAATTAAACTTGCACCCTCTAAGACAAGCTGTAGCACCAACAATGAAGCTTTCCCTCAAGACTGTCCTGACCACTGTAATGCCAAAACACAAATAAAATCTTTCATTTTCTAAGATTATTAGCTCATTCCCTAGTGAAAACAAAAAAGTTCAATTATGAAAAGAGTTTAACCACTGTCTGGGTGTACAGAATTTGGCAGAAAATGCCAGTAGTATGTGGTTTTATGCATTTTCCCTTGTTTTATACCTAACTTTCCCTAAAAAGTACAATGAAGAGAACCAGAAGTTCATTTTCATGCTCTTTATTAGAAGGGTCATCTAACTTCACACCCAGAAGAGCAAGAGCAGAGACAGTTGCAGTCAGGATGAAGATTGGTTGCATCTTAAAAGTGCAGTGCAGAAAGCCACTTTTTAACCTATTTAAGGGCAAGAAAGTGGAAGAAGTTAATGTCTAGGGCATACACAAAGTTTCCTATGCTGAGATCATTCGAGTTAAACAAATTCCTTATCTCAGATGCAATTTATGGCTACATGGAGAGCTACATGAAGATAAATTATTCCCAAAGGGAAGATTTTCCTGGTTCTGTACTAGGTGTGCTCACTAACTGAGTTGCTCAACATCCTTCTGTGCATAACCAAATCAGTATCTGTTGTCTCCCCTGTATTTCTATTCCACTCTGCATTAGTGGAAGAACAAGGTGCTTAACAACCACAATGTGATCTCTGACTGCTGAGAATTTCACCTTGGCATAGAACTCTCTATTCTTCATAAGGACTGGGGTTTATGAAGTTATTGCTTGAAATGAAAATTTGCCGTACATCTTCTTAGCATTAGATGCATATATAGATATTTGGGAAGAGGCAGTTCATTAAATGGGTGGATGTGATTATGTTCACAACTGGAATCAAAGCAAAAAGGGTTTTTGGACTACTTTGTGTCTCATCACAGACTCTGACTGTATTTTCCAGAGAAAAGAGGTCGCAAAACTGAAGAGGTACTAAGAATGAGATGTTGGTGATTAAAATCAATACTGTGACCATTCCCTCTTCTTGTTTTAATTGCATGTGCTGAAGCTAATGAGTTTGGGGATGGTTCTATTAAATATGACTTTGGAGTGGGCTGAATTTCTTGAAAATAATTCAGTGATTTTTTTTGTTACACCAAGATGTTCAGGAAAGCTTCCTGTGTCCTTACCTTATTTATACCTGAAATCTGAATTACCTGAAATGTACATTTAACTATCTGTTAGAAATTTCTGACCCTTTCATTCCCTCTAACAAAAAAGTGGGCTTATGTTGCACACGTACAAATTACCTCTAATAAAATGATTATGATTGTATACTGGCTTTTCTAGCTCTTCACACTACATTTAGATTCTATGATTTTGATTATGTTTCATCCTGGATCTCCTTTGTTGTCACTGGGGCACTGAAATTGATATAATATTGGTATGCCTACAGCTACAGCTTTATAACCAGTATTTATAGTGCACAGCCTGTTTCTAGAAGGTCAGAGAAAGGTAACTATGAATAGTAAGCCCCTAATGCCAGTAGGCCTAAGTGCACTGTACCGCAGTATGAATTTACATTACAGATTTTTAGAAGCTCACAAATCAAAAAAGGCTGAAAACCCACATGTTGTCTCCTAGGTGCCCAAGATGAAGAGGGCTTCAGAACAAATCTACAAAACCAGAAACAGGAAGAATTCTAGGACAGATGAGATGAGAGGAAAACAATTTCAAAGTCTGATGATAAGTTACTACAAATCAAGGGGAAAAGCTCTCTACAGATGGAGTTAAATAAGTAAAGAGGACTGACACAGGCTGCAAGATAGGCAGGGAGAGTGATAAAAAGGAATACTTTAAAGCCCTGTTATTACAGAAGGGTTAATAATTTTCTAGCACTGTGGTTAGTATATAATCACAGCAGCCTCCCACATTAAGTAACAGCTTGTGGTTGTCAGGAAGGTGTGTGCACCACAGAAACACTCCAGGGTTTGGAGCCAGGCATCCCAAATGCATTTGCATCATCTGCGGCTGAAGGCACTCTCCCAGGCCCAGCCTTTGGTGTCAGCTGCCTGGGGGTCACCTTCCCTCCAGGCTGCTCCTGCAACTCCCCCATCCAGCCTTCATCACTTCCCTGGCTGCCATGTGTCCTGTGCCTGCAGCCAAGTACTTTCCTTCAGAGGAATTTTTTTTTTTTTCCCCCCCCAGAAGAATCGTCAGGTTATAAAACTTAACCTCAGAGCATGCAGAGAACTTTTAATGAGAAAATACCTGGGCACCTCACCACAACCAGCCTGCAGAAATGCACTATTATGGCTCATGTTCATTGCTGTGGTTGTCTCTGGGGTATGTAATTTGGGGACACTGGATGTTGACTCCCTAGAGAAGGATCCAGCCAGGACTAGAAATCAAAAGGCAACAAACAGGGCCTCTACTGTCCCTTTTTTTAGGTGCAACCAAATACTTCAGGCAGTGCAGCTACCACACATCTTAGGTGGCACATCTGGGACTGTGTAATGCAGGAGAGAATGACTGCACTTAACACACCATCCCTCAGTGTCCTCACTCACTGCATCTGTTCAGCTCCTTGACATAGGTATATGTGATCTTCACCTTTACTAACTGGAGGAATATCACGCCCTTTTTGGTTGGTATGAGCTGAAAGCTCCACAGGCATCCATGAGAAAGAATAGAAACAAAATACATCTATTTTATACAAACTGTTCTCTATACCATTACCCATAATTACATACTATAACTCAAGAACTAATTTCACCCACTTTCTCCTTTACACAATGCTTTGCCTGGCTTTTCTGAGATGGTCACCACAGGCTCAGAGGTAAGAGCAGGGCCTGTGGAACCAGACTCTAGGCCTTATGGTGTCTGTGTCCATCCCAATATGTGCTAAGAGGCAGAGACATGACCTGCAGTTTCTTTTGTGACAGCAGACTTTGCTTCCTGAGTGGCCTCTCTCTAATTTTGAAGTTGGCACAACCTGATTCTCTGATGCAGAATGCTATGTTGTGCATATTCTGAGACCAATTTGAGCCTAAATTGCACTGAATAAAATCACTTTTCATAATAAAATTCAATGTGATAATGTGGTTTGCAACAAAGAGACACTGTTTGTATTTTCCTATGGATTCAAATTGCATCAGCCTTCCAGGTATAAGAAGGCCAAGTCTGTATGCAGACTATAAAGGCTATACTATATATATATATATAAAGTATACAGAGTTATACAAGTCTAAAAGGAAGGCAGCTAGGACAATTACTGTCTTCACTAGACATATATTGCTAAGAGAAATCCGCAGCAGGAATACAACAAATAAAGTGCCTATTGTAATATATAATACAGTCATTGTATTTTTGGCCTGAGTAGCTGCACAATGCCACGTCAGTTTTAATTGCTCTCATTTACTCAAATGCCTGTAGGAAAAGTGTCTTGTTCCTGTAAAGCCAAAGGTCTGTCTTTGAGATACAAAGTTTCCTATCTATGCTTTACATGGCTTCCCTTAAGAAAAAGCTGTGGATAATGATTGTGGTTTCCTTTGAATATTAATCTGAGAAGTTAGAAAACTGTGCTTAAAAAAGCAAACAGATCATTAAATCTTCCCCAAAACAAACCTGATTTTTAAAGAGACTCAGAGCCAAAATTATCTCTGTGTTTTACACTAGCCTCTAGCATTTCAGTAAGCATTTGTGAGTTCAAGCCAGATCAAACCAAATCTCTAGAAGAATATACTGCTTTTTCTAGGGACGAGATTTAAAAGTGAAGTTGTATGTTGCCAGGAATTTGCCTTCAATGGAAATTTTTCCATTATTTCATCAAAAGACCTTTCTTTTCTAAAAGTAACAATTTCCATGTTGTCATTCAGAGAAAAAAAAAATCTTTTTTGTTTTATATGTAGTCTGTGGCTTATAACATGCAGGAGGTCAGACTAAATCCTTCTATAATCCTTTTGAGCTTTAGTCCATGAACTTTTTTTTTAAATTCTGTTTCCTATACAGTATTTCCATTTTAAGAGAAGAGCAATGCTTAGATAAGAAAGCAGTTTTAAAAATTTCCCAGCAACCTAGGGGAAGAAGTCTCTGCTAATGCCTTACAGGCAAATAGCAATGGATTTAGGAAGGAATTTGTTACATCTGTCTAAAGGCATCTGAAATTTAGGAATCTGGGCTAAACCAGTCTCCTAGGGACCTCATATTGCTAGCAGAGCGAACAGCACTGACGCCAACAAGGAAATTACCTCATTCCAAACAAGGTCTCCCAGATAGGTGGGCTGAATTGTTTTCGGGAAGGACTGTTTGTGAGAGGCCAAAATGACTCAGTTCAGCAATACCTGACTTTTGAATAAGTAACATCAGATTAGACAAATGTGATTTCTGAGGATGTGGGTAGCTTCTCTTGATTGTATACGGCTGTCACTGAGCTATGTAAGGAATTGTTAGAAGAAATGAAAGTGGATTAATATGTTTTGGGTGGATTTTTTACAAAGAAGTTACTTAGAGAGTGCTGGCAAGGCTGGTAATAAGTTTCAGGGTAGGCACAGCACATAAATATACAGATGATACAAGTAAGGGCAAGCCATAGCACATGCACAGTATAGAGCTGTGATGTTGTTGTAAATTATGCCCAAACCCTAGATTAATCTAAGAATAAAGAAATAAAACAGGAATCTATCAATCAATTATTACATTAAAAAATCCCTTCGACCTGTGCTTTTCCTTCTTCTTCTACTTTTGCAGCAATGAGAATTGTTTTTTACTCCAGAAGACCCTATAGCTTGAACAGACTTGCAAAAACTCAGTAATACCTAATAATATCTGGAAAGTTGCAGCATCTACCTTTTTCGACTTTAGCACTGTGTAGTGCTGTGTGCCTCTTTCTTTGGATGTTTAGTTACTGTTCTGCTCAATAATCTGTTTAAGAATCAAATAGGCCAGATTACCATTCCTGTGCACCTTATGTAGTCACTTAAATCAAATCAAAGGGATTTGCACATAATTGGTTTTCACAGGCTTTGAAAGGCTCAGCTGATTTTTAAAATGGATATTTCTCATATGACTTTACACTGTTCCAAAAGAAAAGGAATGAAAACTTACATTCTTTTCATAGGGGAAAGAAGAAAAGAAAAAAAAGGTAAAACAGACTTTTTCTCTGAATGACTGTTAAATACCAGACATCCTTTAATTCAGGGCAAAAGAAGCAAAAATTTTTAAAAAAATTCTCAGGTTTTGTTTTTGTACAAAATCCAAGGCATGACCAATGCTCCATTCTCCACTTACATAAAATTATTCAGTGGAAAGTATGTCTTAGGTAGACTGGATGTCTACTAGTCCCCTATCAACAGGAAAGGTACCTATTTTACAAGGACCTCCCCACAAGTATGACTATTCTAATTCCTTCACATAGCTGATCTATTCTTATACTGTTTGCAGTAGTCTGAATTACCATCAAACTTCTGTAGATTTACCCAAACAGATAGTTTCATGCAATGAAGTCAGATCTCCTATCACAAACATCCACGTGAAAAGTGGACTCTAAGCGTGAATACTGCATCTCCTTTCATCTGCCGATACTAAATGTGTAAGTAACTAAATTTACAATGAAGTTTATTCTGACATGCACACGTACTCAGTTTTTGAAGCCCTGTGGTGTAATTTAGAGTAAAAACAAAAAAAAAGCAAACCTTGAAGAAAAGAGGTTGAAAGGGGAGAAGCTTATGGGCCCACAGACAGGGATTTTACCAGCAGGATACTCCATTGGGTGGGCTGAATAAAGGTAACAGGCATTCTTTTTCCTTTAGTAACATGTGCGTTTTCGTAACTTGCAAGGAAAATTGCTGAATATTTTGAGCATTGCACTGCTGGGTTTGTTTCAGCTCTGGAATGTAATTCGGATATTGTTCCAGAGTTAAAAAAAAAATAACAACAAACTTCAGAGCAAGTTCCTGCAAGCTTCATGAGCTCCTAGTGTACATATGAATGGGAAGGAACAATCTTCCTGCATGCCAGAGGAGAAGGGCAGCTTTTGATGGCAGGTCATTCAGCTATAGGGTGCCACAGGAATTAACTGTATCTTATGCAAGAGATAGCTTCCTCTGGTCTTAACTGAAAGCTCCCACCCAGGGGGTCTGGCAGGAATCTCAGCAGCATTTCTATTTTGTTCAACAGTATTTGGTTGACCAGTTCAAATGCACCTGTTTTCATAGAAACTGTTCTCTTTGTTCAGTGTACATTCCAGCACTGTGTTAAAAACCACCAAACATGGTCAAAAGGTCACTGCCTGTGTCTCAACATAGCTTGTGTTCTACTCTACGAATTGATTGAAAACTGCCACTTCTCTCAATTGTGCTGCAGAGCATCTAGATAATAGCAAGAAAGCTGCACATGCTTGCATGGGAATACTGGGGAGGAACAGTTTTCCAATCAGCTTTGCCATTGTACCAGATGCAGAGTGCCTGAGATAAACAAACCTCAGCCCAGTCAGTAATTTATTGTCACATTATAATTATTCCTCAGACAGCTTTTTTGGCTATCTGTTGAAAAAACCCCTGCTCTTCTCCAGAAATTTCTCAGCTGGTGTGACTTCAGGCTGAGGGTCTGACAGATTTGTTTCCCCACACGTCCCCTTTCTCATGTCTGGACAAAACTGCCTTTGGTTTAATTACAAGATGTTGGATATGCCCAGCCTCTATCATAGTGCTCCATGAGGCAGTGGTAGACTCCGTGTGGCATTAATTGCATAGTCAGCAGGAGTGGGAGCAAGTCTTTCCTGTAGCCAATCAGGGTTTGCATGTGTTTTATCCCTCATTTCCTCTTTCCATGTTCTGCAGCTACAAAGAATTCCATGAGGCAATAGTTTTCACACCCAGCGCCGTGCTCAATGAGACAACAGAGTTTGAAAAGGCTGGAGTGAAGTTAAAAGCAAAAGACCTAATAAAACAAATGACAGTGGCCAAACTGCTGGGCACAGAGACCCTGTACTTTCAGAGCTGCTTTGATAGCTCTGCCCTACCCAGAATTTCTCATGCACTATGAATGAGCCCTCTCCTGCTCTAAAAGATCTGCGGATCTCAGCCTTCCTCAGATGCTTGCTAGATTTTTGGCAACCTCTACTTTTCTCATACATTTCCCTGGCATCTGCCCAAGCTTGCCTGTGACATGCGCTTGGTGGTGTAGGGCAGAGGCCCCCCTCTTCCTCTTTGCCTGCATCTGCTTCTCTCTTCATGGTTTTGTTTGTGGCTGGCACATTCCTGCCATCACAGTCCTCATCCATGTAATAAAAATAATAATAACAGCAACAGGGATTTGATGAAGGGTGAAGAGGGGCTGTTAATGGAATAAGCAAACGTGACAAGCTTAGATCCGCCTTGCTGTTTCAGTAAAACTTGCCCTTTGCCGGCATAACAATTTTGTATTTCATACTCCCCCTGCACTGCATTTGGTGTGAGATTTATATTCAAAGGAAAAAGGATTCAGCCACAGCCTGTTTGTAATAAGATACTGAGAAGCTTCAGAAATCCCATTAATCGTTGGGCCTTTGTTCCATGTCTGCAGTGTCCTGATGATTCATGCCTCACCTATGGTATCTTCACTTACTGTCACCCTTCCACGACAGTGAGGAAGAGGACTGAAATATCCAATAGTCCCATTTTTGACAAACTGAAGGATAGAAAATCCCTTTAAAAAAGCTTAAATGTCCAAGTGAGCACAGTGTACCTCTGCACTGTTGCCAAGACCGGCTGTGTAAACACTAGACAGCCCCACCCGAGCTGGGAAAGAAGGGTTCGGGGCTTTTAATGAGTGTCATGGCCATTCCTGCACGGGCAAACCCAACGCTTTCCCTACTTTGTAGCAAGCTCTTTGTATGTCTGCGTGGCACGGAGTCTTTTCCAGTGCATAATGGTATCCCTAAATGGATGCCTGGTTGTTGTTCGTAAATTAAGCGTCTTTTGTTTTTCCACCGGGAATCTTGGAGTGTCGCACTGATTGTCTGTTATCTGTCAAGGCAGCAGTCAGCAACCCAGCAACTCTCTGCTGGAGACTGCCCTGCTTTTACAATTAGCAATAAAAAGCTTTTGTAGCTGCACAATGATGCTTCTGAGGTCTGGTGCAGGGTTTTAGGAGGGTTTTCTTTATCAACAATAACATAAAAAGCATACATATTCTGTTTGCTTTAACAGAGAACTGGAAAAGAAATATTTATCTCGAAGATGAAGAAACACTTCTACATGCTAGAGTAATTACACTGATGCATATGAATAAGGTTTCTCTTTTCCTTCATTTTCATGCATTGCCTCATCATCTCTAATAAATTTAATGTGAAATGTTTTGAAGTACACTTCTACAAGATACATGAATAACTGAAATTGTAATTTATGCCATATTTAAGAGAAACTTAAGCAGAACATGATCAGCTTCCCTTCACTGTGTTATTTATATAAACAACTCTTTCAGAAAAAAAATCAAGCACTTAAATAGACAAGCTGGATACAATTAGAGTCACTTGATCCTTCTCCTAAACAATATTAAAGCCCACACATACTAATCATGAATCAGTCAGGGGATAACAATGTTAATCCTAATTGTGTATAGCTTATTTGAGTACATTAAAAATGCAGTTTAAGGCTACATCTGTCAGGACAGTTCTAGATACTTCACTAGTTCATGTGCAGCATTAAGCCTTCTCATTTCTATCAGCTGTGGTCACAGGATCTTGTATGTGTCAAAATATAGGTTATGCAGATTGTAATTCTGTCTTTAAAGAGCTTCTGATTTTGTAAAGGCTTAAATTTGTATTAGATGTCTGGGGCTGAGGAGGGATTTGACAAAGAATAGTAGACTCGATTTTCTTGTTCTCTCAATGTGTTATATTTGTGCCATGAAAAAAATGTGAATAGAGTTGTGTGTACTGGGGGCGTAAATAATGGCAAAAGATATAAAGAACAAGACTGAGGAGAAGTAATAGGAAAATTTCATGAAGACATTGATAGTATATTACACATTGTAAAAAGGATAAATGGTAGGAAAGCAGGAAAGCGTAGAAGAGGAAAGACATAGTTTAATTTAGAAAATGCTACAAGGTAGAACTTGTGAAAATAAAAGAGAACTCATGCTTTTTTTTTTTTTTTCTCTTTTGTAATCACCTACAAAAGGAATAGCTACCAAAAATTTTTACATAGAACAATCCTTGAAAATCTGGTTCAGGTTTACTCATCATCTAGGAGACTAGTGTACTGATATAATACTGACTGAGACCATTTAAAAAATCATGGAAGTACTGCACAGAAATATAGTTTATTGAGTTATACATATCACCTGCAAAGTTCTTCAAAACATCTGTCCCTTTTAATGTGTTCCAAATTCTATCAAAAATCTGTTGTATTCTGTGTGATAGTAATAGAAACTCAAGGGAGCAAAAAAAGTGTTAGAATGTCACTGCATTTATTCAAATATAAAACACTGTTGGGATTATAATGCGTTTCCAACAAATACAGCAGCTGCAGTTTTTAAATCAGCTTGACATAATAAAAGCTTTTATTAAACATGGAAAGTCTCCTCTAGACAATATACTGCCCTTTCTGGGCGAGAGCCATCATTCATTTTTAGTTTAGAACAGTTATATGTACACATGTATACAGACACGTGTATGAGGCCTGCATTTTAATACTTACTATTTATTGAGCCCCTCAAAATTTGTACGAGACTATTCATAGTTTTCAATGTATTTGTATATGTAAAGCAAATTAATAGACACAAACTAAATTTTGTTTATTTACATAAACTTTGTTCTCCCCATGTAATGGACACAGGGCAAGAAACATTTGATGTAATTATGAAGAAAAATAGAAGGTTTAGAGCATTCAAACTACTTAACAAAATCTTTGTTTCAGTGAAGCTGCATATGAATTTGGTTTCATTTATTACATTTTACCTCTACTATTTGAATATGTAAGTAATGTAAATAAGATTTTTCCTACATAGTCTCTAGTAACTTTCAGTTGTGCATTTTATTTGATATTAATAGTCAGATTTCCTATAAAATGTACTCCCTGAAGAATATCCTTTGTAATTATATTTCAGTAAAACTCACCCAAGCCAAGAATTGTATCATTAAATTAATTTCCAGCTTGAAAAGAAAACATTTGATCTGCCTCAGGAAAAGACATGCAAAGAACCTCAACTAAGTATCAGCATGCCAGTTTTGGGGAGCAGAGGACTTGGCTTAAAGGGAAGCAGCAAATTCTCAGCTCTCATATGCAATCCATACCCATGACCACCTTCACCTGTTTCCTCACCAGTACTTACCTATCCTTACCTACTTCTTTTCATTTGTCCAAGGTTTACATTCCCCCTCCCTGACCCATCACTGGCATGCATTTCTACATGGGAAACCATTTTTTGTGTTGCAAGTGTGCCTTAAGCACCTTGGGGTACACCACTACTGCCAGCTAAGTGTGCCTGGGAAGCTGCTCTGCAAATTGGCCTCTTTTACTCCCCCCACTGAAGATCTCCAAGACCTCACTCAGCAGGATGGCTCAGCTGGGCTTCAGCCCTCCCTTTCATGGTTATATGATACTACAGTGCAGTCCCTCTTTTTACTCACATGGCATGGCAAGGGCACATCCACTTGAATTTCCATGTGCTTTGACAGTAAATACACCAATGTCTGTTTTTTCTACAAGCAGTGTGGATCCTCTGAGCAGAAGCTGCAGAATCAGAGAGGCTCTCAGCAATTTTAGACTCTCTTTCCATGTCTTGGTGCAAAAGTTAGATGAGTATTTCAGGCCCTTTAGGATCCCTGCAAGTACAGGCAGATTGTATTGACAACAAGTGCTGATGAAGCTGAGGTGCAATGGCCAGGCTCTTTACCTTGTATTGATCAGCTCTAAGGTAATTTAATGATGATGTGGAGGTGTAACTGTGCCAGGGCTGACTTTGCAGCTGGGATTGCCTATACATTTTTTACAAAGAAGAACTACCTGAGGCTTCTAGTAAATTATTGACTCATAAACAAAAAGCAGTTTTTGAAGTAGGAAGGGATGGTGTTGTCACACCTTTTGAAGGGAAGCCATTAGGCAGTTGAAAGGAAATAGGTAAGGACCAGAAAAGCAGATTTTTAGTTTTGACTTAGCCTATTAAGAGATCCCTGTGCTTGTTAAACTACACCTGAATTTAGAATCAACTACTTCAGTTGATTAATAGGATATTAAATTCACAGTCCTCTCTTTTTTTCTTCTTCATTTTCTCTTTCTTTTTAATCTAGTATAGCAAGACACCTGTGCTAGGTTGTCCTGAGGGTCACAGGAGACTATTGTCTAAGTTCTATCTTTAAAAAATCCCTCTCCCAGATCAATCAGATGTTTTTCTTCTGTAAACAAATAACCTCATTTATTTTCCATTTCCTGATTGTAGTACTCCTTCTGAAATTCTACTGTCTAACGTTACCCCTGAAGCCAGAGTTTTGGAGAAAGCTACAGAAGGCTGCTCTGATTTGCCAGTGAAATACTGACTGTGAAGAAGTGGTGTCTGAGAAATATATAGAATAGGTGAGGTACTGCTGCTAGGTCTCAGCCCTTCCCTGCAACCTGCAATGTACCCATGGCATGGACTGCCCCTTTTTCAATCAAGTTCTAAAATAAATTAAGCTATGAGGTTTGTTTGATCAAATATGCCCCATGGTGTTTCTGTGTTGCTTCTTCTCCCAGCTCCTCCTGTCCAGCCACATTCTGCTCCAGAGAGTACTCAGTCCCAGGCCAAAGAGCAATCATTGTTTGTTTCAGTTAATTTAATTCACTGAACCACTCTCTTCCTGGCCAAGGTGAGCACTGCCAATCCCGGGCACTCGGATCTTCTGGAGTGTTTCTCCTCCCTTCTCTGAGTTGAAAGTACTTCTCTGTCATTGATGTCCTGAAGAAATTTAGCTAAAGTAAGTGCATTACAACAGAAATTCTGTTTTCATAAGCTGGCATTTTCTATTGGAAATAAAAACTGTCATTGTCACTTGTCGTGAGAAGAGAACCTGTTAAATGCAAGTATAGGCCAAACTACTGTAGTAGTGCACAAGATAACTTCATTTCTCTGCTCTTCTTAGCATTTGCACCATCCCTTGATCCTGAGTGCAGAATTGAGGCTGTGCTGGGATCCATAGAAACTCTTTTATCTGTTTTGAACATAGTTTTCTTGCTTAAGGCAGTAATTATATTTGGACTGATGATTCTTTTGACTGTACTTAAATTGAGTAGACTCAGTTGCTTTTCAGATGGTTTGGTCACTTGGAGGAAATGTGCAATATATTACCCAACAGTACTATGCTTCCCTTGCATCCTGTCTCATTAATGGAGTGGTCTGTGGGTTTTTGAAAGGCTTCTACCCTCAGGAACACCTACAATTAAAATGGTTGATTTTGTGCTTATTTTTAATAACGCTTCCTGTGATGACCCAGATACATGCAACTATTTCAGCCATCACTGACTATGGATGGCTCTCATCTTCCTCCTTGGGAGTGTTTAGAGGCTCAGGGCACAAGAAAACCATGAAGCAATTCTTGCAATTTAAGAAGATAATGTCCCTGGCATATCCTATGAGATTGTAGCCTGTTATTAAGATATTACAAAGTTGAGATATATTCTTGATATATTCAGACTACCTTCAGTAATAGCCCCAGACCTTGAAAAGTCTGTGAACTGCACCCAGAGAGCTTGCTGGGAGGGAGCACAGTAGCTATGGTCTGTGGAGACACTTCTTCTTTATTCTGGGGAATTTATGTGTTTAATATTTACCTTTCTTTCCTGTGGTTTTTTTTGTTTTTTTTTTTTCTTTCTGCAACTAATATTTAGTGAGTGGAAATGCAAGGTGCCTCCTTCATTTAAACAGCTCTGGTATTAGTCCTCTACATCTCAAATCAACCTACCATACCAGTGTGATACTGAATATATAAACTGGATGACTTATCTTTTCTATAACACTACAGCTTTTAAAGAAAGAATGTTCTTTCTTATATTTTTCTCTCTCTGTACAGAGAAGATGCAGAGGAGCAAAAACTGGGCAGTGTAAGGCCTCATGACAATAAAAATGCATGCATGTGTGTGTAATTTGAAGTTATTTACAGAGTGATGTCACAGGAGCACAGGAGTGGGGCAATATTCACTGGATTCAAAGTCCAGTTCCTGGCTATTGCAACTCTATCACCATATCATCCCTTAGTGCTGTGCAATGTTTCCCCTGCTTCTTCCACACAAAGCTGTTCCCCCTGGGTACCTCCTTATCACTACTTACCTGGTTTGTACATGCATGTCCTTGTGTCAATATTGCCCTTTTGTTTAAAGGCTTAGAGGGATTATATCTAGGATTTGGTCAGTCTCTCAGGTTTCTTTGGAAAAAAAAGGAAGATGATTGTGAAAGTCTTATTAAAAATAGCCTGGATCAATCGCATGATTATCTTTTAAAGCACACACGGAAGGAGACTTTCTTGACTCAATGATATGATAAACTCTTATATGGCTGCAAAAGTGTTTTTAAGATCCCATTTGTGGTCAGGTCAGATTATACCCTACATACTAAGTTAATATTTTATATAAACCTGTGCAAGGTCAGTATTTCTGCTGTTACAAGATGCATGCCCTTTTTTTTTTCTCTCTTCCTCCCCTTTTTTCTCTTCCTCTCTTTCAAAGCAAGTCAATTACAAGGAAAGGAGGAAGGGCTTTAAGACATTTTCCTTATATGCCCCATGCTGCTCTATAGCAGAAGGTTTACAGGAGAGGCTCAGGTTTCCTGACACCACCAAATGGATGCCTTCTGTTGTTGGGGCTGTGTGAGGCGGCCACGATTTGCTCTTGCATGGTCCCTTGTCACTGGTGTCTGCATTTACATCAGTGAGCCAAGCAGGGCCAGGGCACAGGCTCAGGCAGTGGTATGTGCATATCAGGCCTCCCAGCTAGGCTTGGTCTCGTGCTGGTTAGCCTCTCCCAGAAAAGGGATGGACACATTTTGGGGAGGCAGGATGGGCCAGAGTCTGTTCCAAATACAAAATTTAGATCTGAAAAACCTTTTAAGGGTAGAAGAGTTTAGCCATATGGCCACAAGCCATGTGCCCTTTTTCTGGTCTGTTTGATTCACCTTTGAACTATGGATACTACATTCAACTAAGTCAACATTCGTTCCATCAGCTAAAAAAGTAATTCTTTCTCATTGATGGCCAAAGTTTTGAAAACAGCTGTCTGATTCCACAGCTGCACCTGTGAATGCCAGCAGTGTGTTTAGTGCTTGGACACATCACTTTTGCAGCCATCTGAGTTTTGGAAAGCATGAAACTGCCCTGAAAGGTTAATTTGTGGTTGCCACTGTCTAATTGCAGACACAGATGTGAAACACCAATTTGCAAAGCTGTTCTCAGGGGTCAGTCTGGAGTGTGCTGCCTTCTTTTGCTACACAGACCTGCAGAAAAAACAAAGCAGGCCACGTTACAGTGCTGAGAGTGCAGGAGTGAGTAGATAGGTCAGAGGCAAATTTAAAACAATAGTGATTCATTATCATCCTAAGCCAAAATTATTCTTCACATCACTGCAAACAGTATAAAATCATAAAATCACTCTTCATTCTTCTCTTTCTACATAGTAACACTCATGCTCTTTTAAAGTATATAAATACTAAGAGAAACTCATCTGAAATATGACTACAATTTTTTACCTCTGTTCCTCTGTTCCACTTTATTTAGGACCACTCAAAGCTTATAAAATTGTGGCTGAAATCCTCAGTTGGATGTTCATTACATCACATAATTCATGCACATGAATTTTTAGTACACAGTCATAGTGCTATAGATTTTAGCTGCTTTATATTCTCATATTCTCCCATTGATCCCTTCACAGTGCTGAATTTTGCTGTTAGTTGCACACAATGATAACTTGTGCTTGTTCTAGTGGAATCAGTCATTCTAACATTTTAACAGTTTTCCTTTGGCTGCAACAAGATAGATCATTATTTGAGAGATGAATCTTTGTGAAAACTTTCAGCAGCAAAGTTCTTTAGTATTTCCCATTTAGAGAGTAGTCAAGGTAAGCTGGAAACTCACAAGCTCCCATTGTAATCTACCTATCTGAAATTTTATTGCTGGTCTGCTTCAAATCAGAACTGCATCTGAAAGCCTTTCTGTGCAACATCTCAGTTTTGGGGGAGGTATTATCCTTCCTGTTTTAGAAAGAAAATGCCCTGGGTTTTGGATGGCAGATGTTTTACTGTGTCCACACTACCAAACAGATCGATGCTGTGAAGTTTCATTCATTTACCTCCAGGCCCAGGTTTAATTATCTGTAACTCAACTGGGATGTGACCCTCAGCAGCATCCTAACAGGACCTCTACAGCTTCAGGGTTATGGAGACTTCCATCTCCCAGAAAAGATTCCTTATAAATACAACTTTTGTGTGCTATTAAGATCAGGGCTGTTGTTATGGACTGAGAGTGTAACAAGACACGAAGAAGGATGTGAGGGTCAGCTCAGGCTGTGGCAGGAGGCAGCTCTTCCATTTGTGCATAACCAGGGATAAGGTTGGCTGCAGATGGCCAGATTATCAAAGCAGAGCTTGGTATATTCAGTAATCCACAAACTGACCTCCTATTTGTCATCAAAGTGAAAAGCATGTGAGTATCATGGGAGCAGAGCTTTGAGTTAAAATTACAACAGAGCAGTGTTGGCTGAGGGAAAAAAAACAGCCAGGAATGAAGTTGTGCCGTTCCTCAGATCAGAAACTCGTGGCAACTGCTCAGCTTGCTGGCAACAGAGAACAGCTCAGAGGCTGGCAAACTCCTGAAGATCCTGCTCTTCACTGTCCCATCACCTCAGATCCCTGTCCTTCCTGCCTGAGCAAAGGCTTGAGCCTGTGCCCTGCAGAACACAGAGAAAAGCACAGCTTCACAGAGGGCTGGTGCAGAAATCCAGGCTTCCTGTGCTTCATCCTTTGACAGTAAGATGCTAAGGACCCCAAGCACCCAAAATCAGTCAGTAAAATGAGCATGATTTGTTTAAATTCAGCTTTCAGGAATACATATATTAGTGTAGATTTTAAACTCAAGACTGTTCATGGTTGAATTTCCTTACTGAGAAATTCTTACTGTGAATTGCCTGCAGCATTACTCAATTTCTACCAGCTCAGCCTCACTGCATGATTCGGAGTCTAAAGCACAGCTGCAGAAATGGCCATCACTGACTGCTGGAAAAGCTTCTACATATGCAATCCTTTCACAGACTACCGGTGAGAAAACCAGAGTAAAACTCATAATTTCTGGTGAGTGTGCTTTACAGGAATTTAAAAGAGCTCCAGTTAATGCTGCTGCTGGGGAAGGCAGCAAGATCATTGGCTCTGCATTGTTTAGCATGGTACAGGCTTGGGACCCTATGCATGTTCTACCCACCTTAATTAAAAAAAAAAAAAAGTGAGAAGTGATGTGTATTTCTGCTAATGCCATTCTGCAAAGAGGTTTATGGGCTGCAGTCAATGGTGCAGATAACAGCAGGGACTGGAATTTCAAAGGGCAATGAAAGGTGAGAAGGCACCTCCTAGACGTCTCTTTCTCAGCCCAGGAATCAGCCTCTGGGCTATGGCTGATACACAATTTGGAGAAATAGCAGTCTTCTTCATATTGATTCTCTGATTATCAGAATAGATAAAATATGTTTCAGTTTTAAGGGACATGAAAAAGCTGAGACAAAGAAAAACTATAGCAGGATCAATTTTAAAAGTGAAGAAGTTTTATTACCACTAAAATGAAAGTCTCAGGTTATAAACAAAATTGCTATTTGGTTTTTTTTCCATGAGATATATTCCCCCAGCAAAAGAATCTGAACCAGTCCATTCAAAATCTCATTCACGAAAAAATAGAGGGGTGCTGGGTGGCACCACTACTGTGTGGTACTAATAGTAACTATAAACAGAGTCTTAGGAAAAAGACAGTAAACATTTGAAAGATCTCCATTTCAGAAAGGATTCAAATATTTCAATAGGAGGCATGCCTCCCTCCTATTTTCTCTCAAGTAGTGTTTACTCCAGCTAATGGAAATAGTCTAGCTATGCAGCCTTTTCGCTTGCAGGGTGGTGAGTGTGCAGAGCAACTGGGTTAGGGCGTGCCTCATGCCTTTTCCATGAAGTGTGTCTTTTGTTTATATTGTATTGCCAAATTAGTCAGAGAAATTGTGTGTATGTGTCTGACACTGATCGGGACAGCCTCCTCCCAACCCGGTCCTCTGTGAATAAAAGAATTCTCTTAAAGGTCAGGAGTATGACAACAGGGAAGCCTGGAGGCTCAGGGACAGCCTCAGAGATGGATGCTCTCTTCACTCAACACTAACTGAATCAATGCTGATTTGAGAGTCCATGTATAAATGTGATAATGTCACTGCTAGACAGTGGATGCAGGGAGTTGCCTCACCTCTCCGGAGACTGGGAGAGTTGTTTTCACTGATGGTTCATGATGAGGTTTTGGGTGGGAGTGCAGAAGAAGGAATTTCTTATCTGCACCTAAAGAGATAACTTAGATGAAGAAACTGCTTTGCACATCTTCAGTGAGTTATTTCCAAGTTAGTTTATAATTTATTTTTACAGCGTCTTCATCGAACAGATACAGTGGAAGTCTCAATATTTGAAAGTACAATGGAACCTCAATTCAGATTGAAACAGTATAAAAATATTTTTCTATATTTCTATAATTTCTATATTTTCTATATTTTTCTATATAGAACTTTGAATAATAACCTGCTCTTTTACTGCCCTGTAGAACTTCACGATGCTCTTCCTGCTGGGTAGTCCTTCATGAGTTCCCTATGTGAACCCTCTGGAGGACTATGTAGAAGAGGACACTCCAGCCTCACCCAAGCTCCTGACTTGGAGCCTAATTTAGAGGTTCTGGGCATACACAACTCTCCCAAGTCTCTGAGCAAAAAACCCAGGCATGCAGTCTGCAAGGAGTTAGATAGAACACACTCCAGTCATACCAAGATATAGATAAAAGACTAAGACAGACCCACAGACTAGAGGTAGTCAGAGACAAGTTTATGCATATCTCCGTATCACCTGCCCTGAAAATGAGATAGTGGAGCCTCATTATCAGCAAGCAGGAGAGAATTTTCCCCACCTAGTTCCAGGACTTAAGTTAATGTGAGATAAAGTGTTGGATCCTTTAAGGGAAAAAAAATTTTGAAGGCATAATTTCATCAGCAAAGATAATTAGTAAACACAGGTATGTGTGCATTCAGCTTTGTGAAGAAATGTTCACTATAGAATGGCTGTGCAGCTCTCTGGCATATGATGTTGAATATTTTTCGAATACGTTTGCTAGCTCATATGGCTGGATGCACCAGATATGAGACCTTGCCTATGAAAGAAATTGACAAATAATCTTATAAGTATATTCATCAAATCCCAGCAAGCCCTTGCATTAGGTCATGCTTGTACATTTATTCTTGCTTTTAAGATCAGCTAAACCCCTGCTTCCCATTAGGCTGGCTATATCTCTTCTAGGCCTCTGCTGTCATTGCACCTAGGACACAGCTGAGACAGAATCTTTTATTTTGCAGATGGAGAAGAAATGAGGCATCAGAGCATGTTCAGAAGGAGTCTGATAAATATGGGTTCAATTTTGAGCTCTAAATCCTATGATAATACATTACTCACTGAATTATCTTCTATTTATTCCTTGATAAAATAAATGGGCATCCAAATACTGTTTTTGCTGAAGAGTGAAATCATTTCAAGCAACCCTCTCACAGTGTCAGCAAACTCTCCCAGTGTCTTGTATAAGACTATCCTTCATGTACAAATGTGTTTTTTAATGTTAAGACTCTCTTGTTAATTGAGGTCTGCTAAACAGGAATACTTGAGAATGAGAGACAACAGAAATGAGCAAATGTTTCTAACAGAAAAGCACACTTGGTCACAGGCATGAAAGAGCAGGTCTACAGAAGAGGTCCCTCTGATGCCTTAAATCAGTACTTTGTTGGATCTGGCTTTTAGACATTTGTTCAGATCCTGGGTGATCAATCAACTCCCAAATGTCCCTAAACTCCCAATACTTTCTCCATCAGTCTGGACAGGTTGCATTCTGACACTGCCAAGCTGTGCAGAGACCAGACAAATGCCTAAGGTCTAGAGGGATGCTTAGATTCTGCTTTTCCCCATCAGTTGCTTGTAGGACACTCTACTTCATCTTCTCAGATCATCTCCCTGATAACAAGCAACTGCTGTCACTGTTTTCCCTCCTAATTTAAGGCACTCTCCTGCAACCCAGGAGACCCCATTTTACCTTGCTCAGAAAGGGGCCAGAATGCAGATCTTGTGGGAGAGGTAGCATTTAGGCTACAGGAATCAGATGCGAACTCTTTCTCTAAAGTAAAGTCCACCCTTCAAGAACAAGAAACACTAATCAGATCAGAAAACTTTATAGCATGGCGGTTAAAGCACTTGACAGAGATGCAACATGACAAGCCAAGTATCTTCCTTCAATCCTGAGTTACACAAACTGGAAACAGATTTAACCAAGAGGACAGAGTATCTATCCAGCATACAGAAGTGAGGGTACTTCCTGAAAACATGTGAAATCTGGAACGAAGGTCCTAATTCAAAATCAATGGAATCAGGAATTCCTGTGCATCTCAGGTCTTTGTGAAGTAGAGCCCTGCCTCTGCAAGAGAGATGTCTCTTTTCCCTTTGAATCCTTTATTGGAGCTGTGGGTTGAGAAATCGGTGAAAAGAAGTGCCTTGCACATACAGTGTGTGCCCATCCCTAGGCACCCACTATCTTCTTGACAAATATTCCTGCCTAGCTGTGCAGGTTCTTGCCCTGCTTTCTGGGGTCTCGGTGTAGGACTTTCTGCCTTGGCGCAGAAGTCTCTGACAGACCATGTGGAACAAAGCAGTCAAGCTGCAGCACTCATCAGAGAACAAAACCCAGCAAAATTCTCTCTATTTAGACAAGATAGCTATTCAGTCTGCATAAAGCAGACCTGCTCAGCACATAGGTGTTGTCCTCAGCTTTCTTGATTTTTAGCGTTTGGGATCTTGCAAGCAGATTCTCACACAGCCTCAACATAAACAATGTATATTTTAAGAGATGCTTTTCATATTTGTCCTCTGGGAGGAGAATGTGATTGATGATGGTGTTCACCATCCAGGTCTAAGAGGTGGCAACCTGAGTGACCAATCTCTTGGCCTCTGTACAAACTATATATAAGGATTGGAGTCAGATTTGGAATTTAGAATATAAAGGTAGAATTTAGAATAAAGTATCATTAGCTTTCCCTTCACCTGCTGCTCCCTGCCTCGTTCCTTCTGTGTGGCATCCTGCTACACATAGGTTGAATCAGGCTTAGGCAAGTGTATGCATTGCAATGTCACGTGCACTGCAGACAGTCCATCTCCACCTGCACAGCAAATGGGCAGGTACAGGGCTATGAATTTCCCTTGTGAGAGGCAGGAAGTATCATAGTGTCGCACAAGGCTGCGTGACCTGGCTGAAAATGGAGATCTCTCCAGGTCCAGCTGATTTACCAGCCTTCTTCTCCACATGGCTATCTGTGCATGGCAGTACAGTGTTTTGTTGCCTTCATGGCTCTCACTCATTTGCTTACAGGGAGGTGGGGATGCTCCTGCTGCGTTCTTGTGGGCATTGCCTGTCACATGCTGCAGCCCCACCAGAAAGTTTTTATTTATGCACTGGGGATGGGAGGAGCAGGCTGGCATCTAACTTAACAGAAGTGTTAGGCGGAAGAGCTTTTGAAAACTAGGCTCTTTACAGGAACTAATCTTCCCAGCTTTTTAGCAAGCAAGAATGTAAAGAAAGTTGGAGCAATTGTTGTCTAGATTCGGACAACAACTCTTCCTGGTCCTGCGAGCAAGCATCAGGCTCTCTGTGCCAGGACATGAGCAGCTGTGTGATGTCTGGCCTTGCACAAGCTCTGACACTGCCTAACCAACAATTGTACAAGGGCTTGGGAGTGACTCTGAGCCTGAAACACAAATTATAAATAGAGTGACTTGAGAGAGACTTCAACCAACTTTTATGTACTGACACCCTGGAGACAAACTGAGAGAGTTTGCCTGCCTTTGCCAGTGATTGTAGCCTGGAGTCAATCACTTTTGTCAGCGTCTTTTTCTCAGAGGAAACAACAGCCATAGGCCATATTTTTAAAATATCTTGTCTCAGTGATGACATTGCCTCAGGCCATCTTTTCCCTGCCCCTGTGCTCCCCCTCTGCCCATTGGACACAAAAGCTGGCTTTCAGTTCAAAGATTAGCTCAAAAACTTAGCTTTGGTGAGTCAGTGTTTGGTGATTATTTTTTGTAGTCCATTTTTTTAAATACAGAGTTCTGTGATGATGTGTGTGAACCTTCCCTTTCAGCCTTAACCTCAGACACCCATGTGGGGTGCTCAGGTGGGCATCTGGCGTGTTTCTGTCCTTCTGACCCAGGCTAGCTTTCTTCAAGCCAGTTCTTAAGTTAGTCCTCGGAGACAAATGTGGGGAATAAAAGAAGAAAAGAAAAAAGCCTCTCAAGATTTAATCATCTCCAAGGGTGAAGCAGTGTGCAATTGGTAAGAAAGGTCACTGAGGGTCAAGAGGATTTGGGGAGGAAAGTGCCTTTCATGAGGAATTGCAAATGTTTACTTTAAACAAGTATTTAAAAAGTCAAGATCCTGAAAGAAGCCATATGTTTCGATTTTGAGACCAATTAGTCTGCCTCATCTGCAGTTTATTCTGTGGACTTTTAGCCTTTCACTTCTTCTGAAGGCAGGGAGGCTAATGTGCGAGCACAACTGATAGGCAAGGGAAAGTTGGGGCAGCTGCCTGAAATGATTTTGAGAGATGCACTTGAGAATGCTTTTCAGAAAGGATACAAAGATTGACTGGGCAAAGGAAAGAGGAATTTGATAGTGCCTCTTTGGTGGAGGAGAGCTCTGACAGTCACACACCTCAGCACTGATCTGTTTGTTCTCTGTAATGTACTTCAATAATGAGAGTATTTAAGAATTCATTAGGGCTTTGTTTGCATATGTTTGCATATATAATCATTCACTTTTCTCTCTTTGTACCTGTCCACAAGGATTATCGGACTTTTTTTTACTTCAGGAAGGTGGTTTTTGACAAACAGAATGTCAAGAGAAAATGAAAACATGTCATGAACAACAGATGTCACTCCATGAAGTCCACTAGCAGTGTTGTATTTGATATGTGGCCCCTGTCAGAACATGTAGCCTCTAAAAACAACTAAAGACAAGACAAAGCCAACCTGAAACAATTGCCCTCTTCATACACAGATGTTTCTGTTACTCTCTTCACCTGGATCATTGTTCATGTGCACCACAGTCAACAGTGAATGCCCTGGGAGCAGGAACCGGTGCCAATTGCTGCTCTTAAACAGTCCAACAGTATAGATATACAGCATGCATCAGAAGATTTGTACAGCAGCAGTGGAAAATTCCACAGCACCAAGCACTTAAGCACACTGCACCATCACCATTTCTCCAGTAATAGCATTCTAGGATTGAGTGGCAGTCTTGTCTATAAATAAGTCTCTTCAGATATCCAAATCCAGCCTCAGCCATTTACATTCATCAGAACCCTTTTCATGAATCCAGATGTAACTCAAGGTTGAGAACAGAAGTAAAGTCTTGGTCCCACTCAAATCCACAATAAAACAGGGTAGAGCATGACCTGGATTTCACCCAACATCCCACTTCCCTGACTGACAGTCTTGTATCATATAGTAGGTTGCACTTTACCATTCAGAACAATCATCAGAGCAAGGACAAAATTCATAACAGATTTTGGAACCTCAGCATCTAAAAGGTTTGCTGATGTTAGAGGAAATAAATAGGAATCATTCATTTAGAGGACAAAACATGAAATCTCTGGCTTTTCTCTAGTCTAGAATTAAATATCTGGAACCTTACCAAAATTCATACTAAAAAACTGGAATGTGCTTTATAGGCAAATGGTGATGATTTGTCTGAAATATTTAAATTCCCATGAAGCAGGAACCATGTAAACTGCTTGTTTCTTCTCATCAAAATAAAATGAAAAAAATCTTTGATTTTTCAGTGCCCAGCATGTATGAGATCTACCAGCTTCTCCATTGAGAATTATTCTAATATTTTTTCATCTGAGGAATTCTGAACTCACCAAAGCTTAAAATCCCATATGTTTATAAATTACTACATGAAAGAACTCTTCCTGTAAAACTGATATTTATTACCTGTGTAGAGACAGTAAAATGAAACTGAATTACAGGAACAGTTCAGACTAACATTAAAGAATATAGGATTTCTAGCTGCAGTTCAGCTTAACATTTTACAGAGTCTGACAGTATTGAGGACTGAAATGAAATGGAACAAAATAGATATTTATTATAATTCCAGAGAAGTGAATGGAATAGTGTAGCATTACCTAGACATAAGTATTTTGTTAAAATAGGGACAGATAGTCTGGAAAGGCATGTGTGGTGGTTTTATGTTTGCTGATTGAGAGATAGGATTTTGGGAGGAAAAAAAGGTGAAACAGGCTTAACTTAGAAGTAAAGAGATAGTTTATTAACACACAATAAGAAAAAAAAAAAGAGAAAATGAAACTTTCAAAACCTCTCTCTTCTCTCACAAGTACTCACTTTCTTACAAACCACATAGAGACAAAACTTATGACATTCAGTTTGTTTCACCATTTAAATATAATCTTTCATCAATTCTTCAGGAGAGGAGTCTCTTGTTCTACTATGGAATTTTTGTCTTACTAACAACTTAGAGAAGTTCTTTTGTGGTCGGAACTCTCACAGAAACAGCTGCCCGGGGGAAAATCTGCTTCTATGTGGTCCCTTCCCATTAGCAGTTGCCCAAGCTGCTTATGGGTCGTGNAAAGGGCCCAGGCCCGCGGCCAGGCCTTGGGCCAGCTCCCCCCCGTAGGAGGAGCGGCAGGGCGTTTCCAGCTGCTAAAAAAACCTGATCTGGGCCGGGATGGGGGCACATCATCCCCTCCCCCAGCCTGGCCATCCCAGCCCCTCCTCTAAAGGAGAGGGAGCTAGGACTGCCTTACCTCTTATAAAGCCAGAAGGAGGAGAGCAATCCCAGCTTTCCTTCTAACTTTTAAAACTGTGTGTTTCTCAGAGGTAGATCTCTACATGTAATTAGCTATTTTGGTTGTCAGTTTAAAAGAATTCACCTATTGCACTTCACCATCTGCGCTAAACCAGCACAGCATGGAATCCCCCAAGATCTTCTGACAGTGACATACACTTTTAATTGTAGTATGTATTTCATCCTATATTCTCTGTCTTATACCTCTGAAAGCAATGGCACGTTGGAAACAGGAAAAAAGCCACCATGTCTTTTAGCAAAAATAACTTGCTCTGAATTTTTTTTTTGGTAAACGGATGCTGACTTGGGGCATTCATTCATTCATTAAGGTACAATTGGGTGAATGACTTCCAGCTTAATTGAAAAATAAAACAATTTATTGCAGAAAGATAACAACTTTGTTTGTAATTCAATAAAATTAGGCATGAGAGATTATTTTTCTCCCAAGTCACTTTAATATATATTCTGAAGCTTGCTCAGTTCATGAAATTGTATCATAAATCCAGCAACTGTGACTTCCACTTCTAGGAAATGCTGTTGTATAAGCATTAAATATGACGGTGCTGAAGAGTGCATGACAGATTCCAAAAGCAAAATACCTTAAGGGTTCATCCATTTGCCCTGGTCTCTGAGGAGAAGAGATGTCTCTGAAGAACATCTCTGATGACCTTCCTGAATGGGATACTGTATTTTGGACAACTTGTGTTAAGCCAGATGGTTCCTAACTTGGTTTGAAGCATTTTTAAATGAAGTTTCCAAATGCCTGGACTTAGTTTCACAATAGTTCTGGGCATCATGGGTTCAGTCCTGCAAATTGTACTGAGTAGATTTCAGAAGTCCTTCCACAGTCAGAAGCGGTTTTCCCATTTTAAAGTCCTGCTCTGATAATGCTTCAAAGGGACCAACAACCCTCACAGAAGGGTGTTAAATAGGCAGTTAGTACTGTGAGATCTTATGATACAAAAAAAGACTACAGGAGAACAAAAATGGAAAGCATCGGCTAAGTTTAAAAAATACATGTATATTATTTAATATAAAATAATATTAATTACAATGAGTACAAATTCCTTGGGGCTTTAAATGTGACCACAGAGACTGAGGCTGCAAACTGAAATTGTTTCTTCCCTCATCCTGAGCCTTTCTGTTCATGGCACGAGGATACACCAAAGATCAGCCAAGGGTGCTTTTCTGCCTGCAGCCACTTCCTTGTCTCCCTTTCACAATCATGGGCATCAGCAAGGCCAGGAGCATTGTATCTGCATTCCCTCAGCAGCTGAGTGGTGCATACCCACAGCCTGGAACATGCCTGGAGAGCAACACCACTTCACACCGACTGTGGTCATCAGTCCAGGCTGTTGGATGTCCACTGGCCATGATAACCAGATGTCAAGGAACCTGGCAGGTCATCCCACTGGAAGAGCAGTGGCTTTTCACTGAGTGCAGGTGGCAGCTGGTAGATGGGGCAGCTGGTACAGTTTAGGAACAACACCATGCTCCATCAGTGACCAAAGCCAGTTGCCTAAGGTGAACAGCAGTGTTCCCAAGTGTCAAGTGCTTGCGGCCTCCCATCCAGTCTGTCTTTGCTGTGACCATTTGCAGTATGAAAGGAGTCCAGATCAGCAAGATCTTTCTGGTCACTGTGACAGCACATGCTGGAGCATCCTGGGTGCCATAGCCCAGCAAGTGCTTTTGTTGCTCATTTGCCCTGAAGTACTTGTGCACTTGCTTTGGACTGAAATTAATAATGCTGTCAACTCATAGAATACTCTTCTGACCCATAGCTCAAACTGCTTTACAGGGACAGCAGTGTTATCACATTTTACAGAATGATTCATGTAAGATATGAGTCACTTAAATGACCTGTTCCCATCACTGGCAGGAAGGAAATCAGCCCTTCTCCTAAGCTGTAAGCCCTTTGCTTTTCTGACAGACCCCACTACCAAGTTGTACTTCTCACAGCACCGCAGTGCTCAGATTCTATCTATGAAGCAGTAAAGCCCATAAAATGAACAAAAGCTAATATGAATACTTCATTAATGACTGTTGAAATTGCTGATAAATTACAGACAGTCTCTGTAAGGTCTAGAAGAAGAGACAAGCTTTCAGCACACACTCCTCTTGTCTTGGCATATGTGTTACGTGCTGTGTGTTGGATTCAGTGCATACTGCTTTTCTTTGAATTCTGGTAGCATCCTTTCAGTTCAGACAAAGACATATCTTTGTCCACAACCTTAAGAAGTTATACACTTCTTAAGATCATCTTTGGAGAACATAAATATCTTGCTTTTGGTTTTGAATCTGTCCCAATGCTTAGATATATAATTATGATGATTCCCTCTTTTGTATTTCCCTTACTTTCCTACTTGCCACTACAACCTTCATCTGTCTCTTCTCTGCATAGTTCTGAGTAAATGCAGCTGTGGTTTACACCAGCCTCTTTTCCTCTAGTGAGTATGAGAAGGTGCAGGGGCTACCCGGCTCTTCTTGCTTCTCCACTCCTTGGTGCATGGACTTGCCCATCATGGTCATATTATTACTGACAGCCTCTATTTTCTTCCCCAGTCACTTCTATATGACAGGCTTCTTTTCCCTGCTTTTCCCAGCTGAAGAAAATCAACTGCTCTACTGGTAAATCCGTTTCACTGCTTCTGCTTACGACCCTCTCTCAGACACTGAGACATGCCAGGCACTTCATTTTTTTTCCCCACTCTTCCGTTAGCCACATCTTCCCCACCCGGGTGTTATTTATACAATAAACTTGCAGCCAAGGGTTTCCTTGGCAACACACATGCCTTCCTGCTATCTATTTTACAACGGGCTTGAATTGTCCTGCAATAGCTTAGAGGCAGCAATTTAACACAGCTGGTGGCACAATACTCCTATTCTGAGTAAACGTTTCCTCACCAGCCGTAACTCCTGTGCTGGTAACTGAGCCTTCATTCATCCGTAAGGGCAAGTAAAGGAACATACTACTTTGTGAAAATAGAAGCAAAGTGAAAGCATGATGGGAGCAGCAGGAACAAAGTATCTCAGGAGCTGCACTTATTTTATACTGCAAACTAATCAGTTACTGAACAGCAATAACTGAGGCACCTAAGTTTATTTCCTTTCATGAATGAAAGAAGACTTTGTGCTAACTCAGCTTGAACAAGGGCATCACAGGTCTCTACTGGGTACTTATGCTACAACATCCTCAATAGTTATACTTGTTGTAATTCTTACCTTTTTTTTTCCTCTCTGTACCTTTGTTCATAAGCAAAGCAAAGTTGGCAAGGGCAAATTATATTTTTCTTAAGCTGTTTAACGTCCTAGACAAAATAGAGAACTCTTGAATGTACACTTATACACATCAGAGCAAGCAGATGAGAGAAATATGTTGCCACAGACTTTCTTTGGTCCCTAGTCAATCTCTGGAATAGACATCACTGAAGTCTGGATATAAGTGTCCATTTTATCTGCCTTCTAAGCTCTGAATCAGAGAATAAATTGAGGTTTGGAGGTTCGTGGATGCATGCACAAGCTATATACTCTATATTCTGGTACCTCAGAGTAATTCTTCCCTAAAATGGAGGGAGATTTTGACTATTAAAAAGTCATACATCTTCGCCATATCCCTGAATGAGATAATTTCCCATTTTTGCCTCCATTTCTCTTGACATTCTATTGACCAGTTCTGAAAGAACTAAGGAAGTTTTATTGTACTGCTAATGCTGCATTTGCAGTAACAGCTTTAACAAATGCAGATTCTTCCTCTAACAAATTGTCTGAAAACAACCTCTATTGCTTGTGTGTTGAAATCCATAAAACATTAATTGAGTACCTTTCCATGCAGAGCAAGTTCAGTCAATAATTTTGCAAGCAAGCTTGTGATTTTTGCAAGCAAGAGTAAGTGATTTTCGCTGTTGTCCAGCATCCAGTGCTGCTCTGTAGTTGAAGCTGAGTAAATTTTGCTGCCAAAAATTTGGAGCCAGGAGCAAGTGAGGGCTGCCAGTGCTCCCAGCTGAGCAGAAACCTTTGAACTCGGGGAGCCAGGACTGCCAAGCCTTGCTGTGGGACTGAGCACCTCTAGCCAGACTCAACTAACATGCCGAGGCAAAGCCTGCATGGAGCAAGCTGACATTTGGGGACAAAATACCAATCACTTTTATAAATGAAGGATTCCAGCTAGTCTAATTGTGTCAAGTGTGCCTACATAAGTGCTTGCAACACCTCTAACTGTCTTGGGAGGTCTGGGAGTATGTGGTCACATCCTCCGTGGCAGATATGTCCTTGTTTATCTATTATCAAGACTTCTAGTGCTGTGGAACGGGCTCCTACTTGCTTTCTTGAATGAAGTCTTGGCACAAAATACTGAAGAAGTGCTTGGTACTGTGTTTTTCTTGATGACTATTGTAGCAAATATAACCTATTCCTATAAGTGAACAGGGAACAAAGGTTGTTGCAAGCACCTTTAATAGTGATTCACTTACTTTTAAGAATATTCTCCAATGGGCAGATTTTGACTTCTGAACACCAAGTATTCTCACCAAAACCAATTCCACAGCAAAGCATTGCTCTAATGCAGCACACAGCAGAAGAACATGCCTAAGTACTGTATCCAGAAATATCACCTCTGTATTCTTAAATATAAAATTAACTGTAAACCAAACTCTAACATGCCTTAATAATGAATCAAATAATAGATCCAAATAATGACTGAAAAGATGAAAGAAAAAGTGTATTTTTCCCAATATACCCTTTTTGGAAATATTGAAATTATATTGTGTGCCCGCCTTGACAACAGTGGTGCATGGTGATTTATTGGTAGCAGTTAAAGCCCATGATTTTTATTTTGTTTGTCTCCAGACTGAAAGGAAATTCAAACAGAGGTCTGTTTACTTAAGGAACAGGTATGCTTTCTAGCAGCGTGTTCAGCTGGGCAGGTTTTCTCCTCCTTTAACTTATAAATCTGATGGATGATATAGTCAACTCTCACTGGTATCAAACCCCATTCACAAGCAACAGATGTTCTGGTCTGAGCTCTAAAGGTGGGACTCTAATAGTTTGCAGATGAGCTTTTGTGCTGGAGAGGAGATTGATAAAAGCAAGAGCAGAATATTAATAAAAGAACTAGTGCAATACTTCCAGAACTTGGATCTGCATGAAAGCGGAAAAACCATTCTCTTCAGCTGAGCTGGTTCAAACAGCCATACCTTACAGATTTTTGCTTTTAAATCAGAAAAAGTATTGCTTGTTAGGAAATGGAAAACATGCAACTATTTGAGGATGTTCCTGCCTCGGGGCAGTTTGGATTAAGAATGTACAGTAAATCTACAGCAATAGAAGTTCGTTCACATCAGTGGGAATTTTACCATTATCAGGAACTAGAGAAAAGGACTCTCAGACACATTTCTCTCCTGTCACCCCTCTGAATCTTTTAAGGCAGAGCTAAAAGCTTCAAGAAAGGCTTTCATTTGCAAAGGGTGAAACAAAAGGAGAAGAGATGGCATCTTACGTGTGCTTGTCCAAAGCTTGAGCCATTCTTTTTCTGCAGTTGAAACAACCAGCAAACACTTACAATGCCCAGGAAATCAACCCAGGAGTGGTAAAGGCACCCCCTCCACCCCCGTGTGCTGCAGCACTCTATTCTGCTCAGACTTTACTACTTAAAGCTACGTGATCTTTCAAGGCCTGTTTTCTTAGGGGGACTTGGGCTATGCCTACACTAGTAAATTAAACAGGGCCCGGGAACATTCCTGAGCAATGTAATTCAACAGTTCAGTGTTAAATTGCTAGAGCAGTCCTCAGGGCTTTGTGTAAAATGAAAAGAGCAGTAGGAGTCTATTTTTGCTGTTTCTTAGAACAAATCAGGGAGGCTACCCAGTGTTCAATGTGCACAGCAGCTAGGCAAAAATCACCTGGCCAATTTGGCTGTTCATTCAGTGCTACAAGTGTTCTCTTTTCTCTGGGCAAGGACTGCTAATGCACGTGAAGAGGACACCTTTCTCTGTCAGCAGTAACACTATGCAGGACTGGCATAATTTTGATGTTCCAAAGGGTTAGTGATGAATGCTAAAACACTTCACGTGTACTCTCAACAGGCCAGGTGGTTAGACAGTGTGAAGATAAATTACTTACTTGCCTTCTGCATACACGGAATCTCTCAGGATTAAAAAGTGTGATATGTAAGTACTGATTTTAGCACTTTGTTCAAAAATGATCTTGTGAACAATCCTCATTAGAGGCATAAGATGAAACTGGGTCACTGTGAACAGTGTGTAGGCTTAATTCCCCCTCATTATAGTTTCTGCCTCAGAAGCCACTCTAGAATGAGCAACTGAAGCCCTTTACCATAGTACCTTTATTTCTGATAATGAAACTCCAGTGACAAAGAGCTGCTTGCCTCTTTCTTCTCCAAGTGTTGCTACTTAAATTGTTCAGCTGTAGTCACAAAAGGCCACAGAGGTTACCTTCTTCTGTAACATCAAGTACAGAAAAAATCCATGTCTGTGCGCTCGGGAAATTGAGTCCCTTCACATACAGTTGTGGCTGTTCTTTGTCTGGTTTTGTTGCATATCTGTAGCAAAAAGGAACAAGTCTGCTTGGACAGACTGTGTGGACCAAAATCAAGAAGTGCAGGCTTTATCTCTCTCTGTCTGTATGGTAAATTGTTCTTTGCTGACAGCATGGAATGGGACTGCAGGAATTCATTCACCTACGCCAGTACAAGACCTTGACCATATTCTTGTTGCCATGTGTATTCAGAGACACATAACCTGAAGTTCTAGTCTCAGTTTGGAGCTTAAATGTTCTTTCATGAATGAATAAAACCTCTTACATAAATAAGAAGAGAAAACCATGTGTTTGCACAGGTAATAACTGAGTAATAGCAATTCAGTCTTGCAGCAAATCAACTATCAAATTGACGTGGTTTGCCCATTTTGTTTTCTTATCCTGACTATGTTTTAATGAGTTTTCTCCCATCAACATCTGACTCACCTTGTTTTTCATAATGAAAAGTCTTGCTTTTACACTAATTGTGACTCATAGACACATTTATTTGGTAGACAATAAAAATAAATGCCAGTCCAGCAGTCAGCAGTTGATTCTTCATGCACTATCCACATTAAGCACTGGTAAAAAAAGCTGTCAGCTATCAAAGAAGTTGTTTAGAAATCAATACAGCTTTGAATCAAAAGGAACAAGAATACTATTTTCTAGCATCTTGTCAGCAGACTGTAAAGGTAAATAGATACAAAACATAAAAAATGCATGGTAGTCATCCAGAAAATAAACATTGTGGTAGCAAAAGGAATAATTAAGCACTATCAGCTGATGCCCAGTGCACATGGAAAATAGTGTTTAAGGCATGTATCAATAGCTTTCTTCCATGAGGCCAGCTGGAGATTTAAAGTCTGCATTGGAGGGAGGTTTGGGTGTTTTTCTTTCCATAACATTTTTTCTTGCAGTGAAGTCTGTCTGAGGTCTGAGAAATGTTTCCTGGTTTATGATCAAAGTCATTCAAGCTTTCCCAGAGTTGTATGTTAGAGCAATACAGTAAACTATCCCTCATGGTTTTGCCTGTGGAAAATATGAAAGAGAATTCTCATAGGGAACAATGAATGAAATGCAGCCAAATACACCTGGCTGAAATTTACAGAGCATGGTGCTGTATTTTCAAAGTCAAATCTCATATATTAGATTTTTCAGTGACAGGCCGCATCCCTCAGGATTAAACAAACATATTTAGCAAAGGGCAAAGGTTCATGGCAAGTAACAATGCTCCCCTACAGGCCTCCTTACTGAGAGTATGAGTTCTGCCCAGTACCATTGACAGTCAGGAAAAGCCAGGCCATAGGACAGGTTTACATAGCCCACTTCTGGCCTGGGAGAAACACAAGCCTGCAGGCAGGAAGCAGATGCCTGGTCCCTGCCCATGTCACCTCATCCAGATGGCACAACTCTATTTTTCCAAACCACAGCTTCATTCCTAGTTGTCATTTGGGTAGATGTGCTTCTTCAATAAGAGAAAAGAAGAATAATACTTCTGCAAAATCCAATAGTGTAAGGCAGCTTTATCATCTGAAATTGTGATTTTACTGATAACCTCTTTCTGACACAAATCCAAACGTCAGGGGATGAGCCTGGTTCTGTCATGCTAGTCAACAGCTCTACCTTTGGAAAAATGAGGGTTTGCCTGGTTTAGACACAACTCCACAGTTCTTCTTTATGCTGAGTACTGAAATATTAACCCATCTTTTGTGAGTTACAGGTACAGAGAGTTTCTAAGTGGTGTAGTATTCTCAGTTTTGATTAATTTTTAACAATTCAGTAAAAAAAAAGGGCTCAGACTCAAGATTTATTCGGGGTGGGCTGTGTTGAGAGTTTTTCTTGTGAGAGATTCTAGACTGATAGACCTAAAAAGTTGTTGGGTTTTTTTTTCTCTCTCTTGCAATGGGAGCTGTGAGGACTCAAATGAGCTGTGGTCTTGCAAGTCAGGTACTGGTACAATGCAGCCTTGTTCTGTGGGAGCTGATCCTGGAGACAGAGCATAGGCTGTGTCACACCAGCTGGAGAGTTTACAAAGATTACAGTCACCCTCAGGCCATTTCATACCCATTTGGTATTGCAGCAGTTATGGGATGGGCAGTAGCCAACAGTCATCTCCTACATATCCTATAAGGGAGATGGCTGCAGAGGATATAACCAGTTGGCCAGGCATCCCTTCAGGAATGAGGCAGACCATAGAGCTGGTCTGATGCCCCCTTAGCGAAGAGGTTTAGCCTGGATACTTCCTCTTTCTCAGAGCCTGTGGCTGGAGGCTCTTAAGATGCTTTACAAATGCACATCCCCTTTGGCTCATCCCTGTGCCTGAGGCTTCGAGTTTGCTGCTGGATTTGAGACAAGTTTTTCAAGACCCAGGCAGATTATTTTGATGTGTTTCTCCCTTGTCCGGCATGTATGCAACAGGGATAATGTTGACTCCCAGGTTACACTGTGAGGCAAAAATACCTGAAGTTAGTGATGTGTTTGGAGAAAGTACATCTGCGAGACAGAAAGCAGACACTTGGATCAGCTCAGGAATAAAGGGAGGAAGTGTAAACTAAGCAAGATAAACTGGCAAACTTCCTTCACTCTCAAGTACTCTTTGAATGTGCAAAGTACATAGCTACATAAAAAGGCAAATTATCAGGTGTAAAAGAGTGATAAAGCTATTAATTGAGTTGCATACCTACAGACGAGTTAAGCCTAAGGTGTGCGCTGGAAACCCTTGCTTCCAGTTTACAGCTCCAGTTTGTCACCTCTGTTTTAATTCCTTACTGTCTGAACAATATTTATTTCTCTTAACATTCCAGGTGAGAAATTACTTTTCCAAGGCTACAAAGGCACTGAACCTTCTTGCTACTTAATTTTAACTATTTGTAACACTTCAAATGCTAGTTCTTTGAAAAGAACCTTACTGTAAATTCTTTTGCTGTCCTTTGAGCATGGGAGGCTGAATTAACTTTCTGAAAAGTCTGCACAAACCTTAGCAATAATGTAGCCTCAGGCTTGCTGATTTATTTTTGTAATTCACCAGGAATTACTTGGGTTTCCTTCTCTGTTGTTACCTACTGGCCTTAAATTAAGCTGCCTCGTCTTCCCACAAGATACTGACTCTGTCTCCCGGGCACAGCAGTGAGCACAGGGTTATCCTGGTCTCCCTCACGAACTTGCAGTCACCCTTGGAACAAAAAAGAGTTTTCAGCTTAGAAAAATCTCTTATGGACCATGAAAGTAGGTTAGAAGCTGCACAGATGTAAAGCATACATTTACATCTGGCTGCCATCATACAAAAATCCAGGGAGAGTAAAAGATGGTGTATTGAGACTATCTGAGGCACAGCCACAGCTCCGAAGGAGAAAAACCTGTTTCCAAACATCTGCTCAGCTCCTGCCTATGTTACAGTCACAGTTTTGTTCTGATTAAGTGGCAGTTAGAATAGAGTATAAAAAATTAAGTGTTAGACAAGAAAGGATGCATTGCATCCTGTAAGTGTGGTAGCAGCTGAGAAATTCATGACACTGGTGGTGAGCCCATCACTCTTCCCACCAAAGGAAGATGAAATGGAAAAAATCTGGGGTGGCGCACATTCCTGGTACTTGATATGCTCTTATAGACCACAGCATTACCTTATCCATGCCCTCCTCCTGCTGCCTTCCTGCTGCCAGCAGACTACTCTCAGGTTTTCATCTGAACTGGATGAAGGGTTTCTCCTGGGGTTCAGCTACTGCTGTCCCCTGTCCTCAGCCAGCAAGCACAGAGCAGCCTGGGCATGTGTAACCCAACCCTCTCAACATAGGGGATGCATTGCATGGATGGCACCAGCTCCAGCCCGGTGCTAGTGCCTGAATGGGGCCTGGGAATCAGTGTTCAGAGCTCAACCCCACCCCCGGATCTTTTAATGATGCATAGCCCCAGGGACTAGAGCACTCCTTACTGGAAGAGTTACCAGCCTGGGGTGGGACAAGGACGGTCATGGAATCACTAGGGCTGGAATCACTGGTGCTGTCTGTCCCAAGCTACGTATCTGTCAGAGGTCAGTCAGTCTGGTACACCTCTAAACACCTCAGAGCTGCATTTTGCTCTTGTGCCTACTTGTGGGCTGCCAGGAGCAGCTGCAGGACTGGCCATGGCTGCGGTGTTACTGCTACGTCTGGTGTAGCCCCTTGAGCATGGATGCCTTTGTAGCCATAAACTCCTCACAGCTTCAGCACAATTCACAAATGGTACTGCTACCAAAATACTTGCAGGAGGAACACTTTAAAAAATGTTATTGCTTTGAAAACCTGGCTACAGATTCAAGAAACAATGTGATTTCACAGAATTTTGACAAACCAAAAATTGATTCTAGCATCACATATATGTCCAATAAAAATACATGTATTTGCAGTGGGCTTTAGATAAAACAGTTTCAGATGTTTTAAAGTACTGAATAGTCTTTTAATAATATTTTCACTGAGAATTTAATACCTTTCAGCAATAAAAGTATCTAGTTTCTGATTCTCTCTTTTTTAGGTCTCTTTTAGATCTTAAGGATGTTCACAGGTTGTAAATACTTGAGTATTCACAGATCATGTGTGCTGTATCTGGGAAGGACTAAACACATCATGTTTTTAATGTAGCATCTATACTGTAGAAGGTGCAATAATAATAATAATGATTATTATTATTATTAACTTCTATTAGTATATCTGGAAGAAAATAATGTGATGTGTGCTCAAATAAAGTCCTCAACATATACTACAACCTTTCCTCTCTGACAGTTTAAAATTTAGTAAAGGTTAGTAAGGGCTTTATCTTGAAATAATAAGACATTTGTTCAGGTTTGACACATCCATAATGGGAACATGCAGCCCATTTAATGTACAGAAATACAGTGTACCCACAACTTCAAGTTTTGTCCATGCACAGTGTGAGCCTTGCTCGGAAAATGATTTATTGACTAATCTTGAGAAATTTGAACTTCTCAGGAAATGTCAGTTCGTGGCATTACTATAGCTGGCTGAGAAGACTTTATTTTATTGACATCTTTGTCCTGGTCTAATGTGGGCTAAGGATTCAGTTTGGTCTGTTCATGTACAGAAAGCAAGAATCCACCCAATGTCTGGAAAATGTTGGCTTGTTACCGCAGTCTACACTCTTGCGGGGGACTGCATCTCAAAAGCTGATGAGTATGGCTTAGAAAATGGCAACCTGGGAGGAGGTAAAATTCCTAATTAGCAGCTACTATCACAAACAGGCAACGCTGAATGTCCTACTTTTCTCAGCAGCCAAATAATTCATTGAGATGACAGTATCAGCAGAAGACTTCTAAAATTTTTTTTGAGATTTCTTTTAACAGTTGATGGCCAAATGAATGTCTCATACCTGTTGAACCTAATTTGGAAGGAGTTTTTGTCTCAGATCAGCTAATTCAGCCCTTTATTGAATTTATTTTTATCATATGTTTCATGGGCAGGTTCACAACAATTATCTTGACTGTTTGGATTCTGTCTCCCAGATGAAAAAAATACATGGTTTTTTTTGGTTGGTTGGTTGGTTTTGGGTATATGGGGTTTTTTGTTGTAGTTTTTGTTGGTTTGGTTTGTTATTTTTTTAATCTTGTCATCCGATTTCATCAGGGATCAAGTAACCCACTTAGAGATCAGAAAACCGAGAAGTGATCTGGTACTTATGACACAAAATCTTTAATTTAGTTAATTGCTGGTTACTTAATTTTATTTCAGAAACTTCTGCAACAGGACTACAAACTCCAATCGCCTAACCCCTAAAAGCCACTTGAAAGTAAAAAAATAATACCTTAGAACATAGCTTTTTTTTTTTTTTTTT
>VXBB01022063.1:135005-208861 GCA_013399915.1 Illadopsis cleaveri | reverse complement strand
TTTTTTTTTTTTTTCCCCAAGCACATGTGCCATCTTTCTCTCTTTTTTCCCTTCTGCTTTTCCTTTCTAGTGAAGATGCCATCTAACTTTGGACACAGTGAAAAGCCAGTCCTATTGTACTGCCTCACCTTATTTTCTGAGGCAGAANAGAACATAGCTTTTTTTTTTTTTTTTTTCCAAGCACATCTGCCATCTTTCCCTCTTTTTTCCTTTCTGCTTTTCCTTTCTAGTGAGGATGCCATCTAACTTTGGGCACAGTGAAAAGCCAGTCCTATTGTACTGCCTCACCTTATTTTCTGAGGCAGAAATTCACTGAAAGGCCTCAAAAATAAGCTGTTTCTCTAAAATTAAACTCCCTTTTTTTCAGTGTTCTCATTCACAGCAGCGATGCTGTGAGCAACATGCAGCATCCCAATGTGAACTGTTTTTCAGCCCACTCTAAATAAGAAATAATTGCAAGCCAATGTTCTTTAAAATATGATCTACTCACTCTGAAGAGTTTAACAGGACTTGAAGAACTGCATGGCTGTGTTGGTTTCATTGAACCAGATGACTCCGTCCTTCTTCTCACATCATCTAGATTATAAATAATGGCATTGCAGCCGTGATAGGGTGGAGATGCGAATCACTCAAAGTGGGAAACTTGGGGCAAATACTTTAGAAGTTTCCTCGCCCTGCGAACCTACTTCGCTTATCTACTCTTTTCAAGACACCTGCGGCTTTTTGTCACCACTTCCCGGCAGAAGCTGTGACAATCACGGGTTCCCACCACCATCAGCGCTGCTCTCCTGTGATGTGTACTGTGGTGTTAGCCCAAAACACAGCCCAGAGTTTGCTGAGTGTTCGAAGCTTTAGGGTTTTGTGGATTTAAAAACTGCTCTCAATTCTCCTGGCTAATTGTTCATTAGTACACTCTTTTAAACATTAAACAAACCCCATTATTTACCTTCCCTGCTGCCTCAAGAGGCAAAGATGCTTCTGCCTTAGCGACTTGAACCTATGTGACCTGAACAGTCATTTGAGATGTTAATTCACTGAAGAATGAAGCTGAACAACGATGGATCGAAGAATTTTCCCCAGCCAGAAGAAAACATGGTTGCCTAAGCTTTGTGTATTGATCAGCTAAATTCGGTTTAATTCTCTCCAGAGCCTCAGTGCTAGCCAGTTCCTAACACAAAAAGAAATTATAATCTCTGGAATTTTAGGAAAAAACTCTAATTCTCTATGATGGCAGACCAGTCAGGAGTGTTTTCCCTGGAAGTGCTGCAGAAGAGCACCCTTTTTGCCTGGTGCTTTTAACTTAGAAAATCGATTTATTCATTTGGGTTGCAGAATACAACTGATATTTCCCACGAAGATTTTCCTGTCACCATGACAAGGTCAAAATAAACTGAACTCCAAACTTCAATTTTTTCTGCTACCTGCAGGTTTCTACAAACTCTTCAAATACAACATCAAAGGAAAAAATTATCCTTATGAAAAAGAGAACAGTACATTGAAATCAATAATGTACTGTTTTGAGCTTAGAAGTTGTGATAGTGGGATCCCATTGACCTCAACAGCAAAATTCATGCTGTTATTATTGAATTATGCTCCTACCTTACACCTTCAGCTGGTACAAAACCAGGGAGGTATAAATATTTTCCTAAGTGTTTGGAAATATGCAGAACTATCCTAATTTATCACAGTTGGGAAAATGAACTTACTTCCTACAATGGTCATTAAAACCTTAAAACCTTATTGATGTCTGGGACGTGAATCCTGCTCCTCCTCATCACAGCACATTCCCTAGTGATGGCTCTGTCAGTGACATCTGAACCTGGCTGGCTCTCTTGCATCTCAATGAGTGTAGTAAGGAATGAGCAGATTTGAAAAACAGTGACTGTGCAGGTATTACTGCATGATGATATTACCCTGCACCACTTGGTAGATTCAAATGGACTTACAGACCTTTAAAAGCTCAGTACTAGCCATTTGCAGAAAATCCTTTTGTTTTCAAAAGCCTGCTTATAAAAAAGCATAAAGTTGGAGTCTGATGGCTGCTTAGCAGATAAATCAAAACTGCATTAGGAAGGCACTCAGAGCTGTATTCTTACCTTGCTCCCTGAGAGCAGAGCTTGTCTCTGGAATGTGCAAGGCAGCCCAGGAACATGAGGGCTTGTGAAGGGAAACATCTCACATTCCCCTGCTGTGTGGCCTTGAGCACACAGCCTGTGACACAGCTTGCCCAGGTCCTGGTATACCTCCGGGCAGATTGTGCCAGTTTAGCAGCTTCAGAGCAATCTTTGTGCACAACAAAGCATTTGATGAGGTATCCAGTGGAAAATTCAGACAAGGGAAAAGGAAAGGTTAAATGTGCACCCAGCACAACCTCTCAAATCCATGTTTCACTTAGGATTCCTGCAGTCGGCTCTCGGTTAAGACTCCAGAAAGCTGGGGAATAGCCCTAATAAATGGAAAACAAGTGCATTGTGCCTATTTGGGCTTCTGTTGAATTGTAGTCAGTGTCTCTGTCCCCTTGCATTCCTGTCATAGGTAGGATCCTCAGCATGGGGAAGATGTGCTGGGGAGATGGGAAAGAAGAGAGATGAGATGCCCTGACGTACCCTAGGAAGGGAGAGAACTTGACCATGTGTGACTACCTGCATGCTGGCACTGGGAACATTTCCTTATTTACCAGGTTGTTTAGCCAGAGCTGTTTGTCTTCGTGCAAAAATCTGTAACTTCTCCCCCAGCCTCATTACTGGATGTTCAGAGCAGAGTGCTTTCTATGCACCTCGGTTTGTAAACCCCCCATTTCAGTTTATAAAAGCTCCCTCAAGTTTACAAACACCTTAAAATGGTACTGCATTGCATGAATTAAAAACCATGATAAAGAGAATAAAGCGAATCTTCATACAGTCCGAGCTGGAACTCTCTTCATTTCAGTGAGCTCAGCAAGCTCCAGCCATGCTATAACTGGCATACAGGAACCTCTTCCTCTGCTCCTAATGTCGAGGGATGAGTTGGACAACACAGCTCTGGCTCAGCAGCATGAGCCCAGGGCCAATCCCTTACCCTCTCTCCCAGCTGGACCCAGGTATCTCCCAGACATGCAGGAGCTGAGCCTGGCCTAAGGAATGCGGTGTCTGTTTGCAGCCTTGGATTCCACAGGCTGTACCCCTTTGGGAAAGCAACATCACTGCCAGGTCTCTGCCTGCAAAATGGAAATTACATCTCTGGATGGATCCTCCACATCCATAAACAAGAGTGGATGGTTCTAGTGTGAAATAAAGGCATCTGAGCCTCCTTCTGCACAGACCTTACATGACCTTCAAAAGCAGCTGGTGCTGATATATTTCGTGCAAGGTGGGGCTTGCCTGGACCAGTTGGGAAGTGAAATCACAGAGAAGTAGGTGGCTGCTTTTAAATAATTTTGGGTGAGAAGAAGGAAGGCAACAAGGACAACTTATTTGATTGTCAATGGGCATTGTGATAATACATTAAGACATGGCATTTCTTAATTTCCAAGTGTCTCATCTTCATCCTGTTGACCTTTATATTAATTTTGTATCTTCAGAATGCTTACACTCCTCTATTTCTCTTTGGAGTTTCTCTATATTTCTTTTCCTTCTCATTTAATTTTAAGTTATGAATGCTAATAACACAATTGAAATAATGTCCCCACATTAAGTACCATCCATTCTTTCCAAAATTAACTTTGCCAAAGAAGCAGAAAACAGCTTGAGTGCCATTCAGATGGCATATGTAATGCAAAGGAGGGTCAATTGCTGTCTGGAATTATTTCTGAGGTAATTAAATAAAAATATAGATCTCCAGGGCTGGAGGGTACCACTGACCTGAGTCTTTCAATAGAGGAGAATAAAAGCACAATAGAGGTCTGTGATGTAACTGTTATTGTACAAGGGTATGAAAAATCTTTACAGTGAAAATAATTTTCCTAACCCTATACAAGGGTTAGCTCATATCTCTGAGTCAGCAGTGTTGTAAAAAAGCAGCTCTTCCCAAACTTCTATCCATTGAGTATTATACTGAATTTTGATGATGCGCTTATTTTTCAGTTTGAGTCTTCATGAACTATTTTCTTTAATATTTCCTGCAGAAAACTGTGCAAGTTCATTGCATACTGTGTATGAATAGCTACTTTTCTCTCTCAAAACTGTTAGCCTTCACCAGTTTCTTATTTTTCTTGTATTAAAGCTATTTTATTTAAAACTGATGAGCATCCCTTTATTTCTCATGAGACTCTTAGCTTCTGTTTCCTCCTATTAATGTCTTCATTGATCTTTCTTAATCTCTGGGAATATTTCCTTCTTGGAGATCATATCTGCTGCTCTTTACATGGAACTGATTTCCTTCACAGGCTGCACTTTGATGAGGACTGGCAGACTACAACTGCAAACATTATAAGAGTAAGGGGGTGATAAGGACATATATGACACTCACATAAAATTCCTGTTCTTGTTGCCCTTTTTTAAATCAAAATCCTTTTTCTTTCATTGGTATTAAGTAGAGGTTTCTTCTGGACCATCTATAATAACTTGCAAGTCTTGCTCTGAAACTATTATCACTTCATTTAGAATACAGTCCAGTGCTGCAAGAAACTTCACAGTTTCTTTCAATGCTTATGATTTTGATTTAGATCAAAAAAAAACCCCAACAAAACAAAACAAAACTAAAAAAAACCAAACAAAAACCCCCAAAAAACTCCACAAAACCAAAAAACCCAAACAAACAAACAAAAACCACCAAAACAAAAACCCAAACCAAAACCAATCAAACAAACCCCAAAAAACCTCAAACCAAAACAAAACAATCAAACAAAAACAGAACAAGAATCAAACTTGCATACATTGCCTGTTGGCTTCATTTTGTCATGTCTGCATATCTTCATACCTCACTGATCTAAATCACTTAGTATCATCTGCAAATTTTGCTACTGTGCCCTGCTGTGAGATTATTAATAAACAGACTCAGTTGCAGCAGATGCATTGCAAACACTTCACTGTTAATCTCATTTCTAGGTGAAAGCTTGCTCTTTGTCCTTTGAATTTTGCTGTCTCCTAGCTCACTTCCAAAGCACACCAGAACATTACCTTTCACCCTCTAGGTGCCTGGTTTTCTTTAATAGCCTCACTGAGGGTCTTTAAGAAAAATCTGAATAATTATATATGCAAGTGCTTCTTTACTCACTAATTTGTTGACACTTTAATGAATCTTTATAGTTGGAAGGAAAGTTTTCCTTTGGCATAAATCAGCACTATTACGGTAATCATCTAATTTTCATCTAGGTGGTTTTATAAGAGCCATTTAAAATAGCATGCCACCCACTGAACACTCATCACTCTATTACTGCTCCAGCTACCCCACAAATTTCAATTTCAAATTCACTGCTCTTCAGGCCTACAGTTTAGCAACTGATTTTAATGCTTGCTTTTTAAAAGAAGCTTAACAACTTCTTTTACAACATCCTCTGCATCCATGGATGGTTATGTTTCTAGTCACATTAGTTTCAACCTGTCAGTATAAGAACTTAACTCCTTCAAATGCGCTTTAGTCATGCATGCATTGATGCATGGAAATTCCCACCCGATTCTATGCATTCAGTGCAATGTTCATGCACAGCTGAAAAATTAGTCTGACTAACCTGTTGAACATCTTTAACTGCAGGCTTTGTCTGTGACTGTCTGGCAGGTACACCTAGTGTCTTTTTCTGTAATTCAGCTTAACTCTCCTCATTTTCCTTACCTTCTATCTTGCAACGACCAGTCAGGCAGCAAAGCTGACTGGCTAGAAAGATGTTCCCCAAGTTTTTAACCTCAAAGCACTTCCCCAGAGACATGTAGCAGCCAAAAGTTGCTTTTCAACACACATCTCTGCTGCACAGCCCTGAGCAGAGTCTGTCTGAAGACCATCTCTGTTCCTGGTGTTGTTTTCCTGTCAGAGCAGATTCCTCCATCCTCGGTCACCTTTGCCGCTGACTGCACACACACACCCACCATGGGATTTGAGGTGGAGGCATCTCATGTAACTTTCATGACAATTTAGTTCTCACTTCTCTCATGAGTGCTTGTATATCCCAACTGGATTCCCTTTTCATGTCACATAGGCTGAGCAAGTTAGAGTCTCAAAGCTATTACCACATTCTGCTTTATTCTTACATATCCTTATGGCCTTCACCTGGACATTTTCCAAAACCAAGGACATAAAGATGCTGGGGTAAGGCAGTATCTGAGACAGCATACTTATCCTTTAATGAAGGCCAAGGGGCTTCATGCATTATAAATGAGCCATTCTTTCTTTAGTTCTAGTAAGCCCACCTCAGCTCATTTCTGCAACTGTTTCTTCACCCACTGTTCTTTTTTAATGTGAGGTTGGCATTGATTCTCCCAGAGTTGAAAATGCCCCATTCGCCGCTTACACAACATCCTTCAGATGGAAGTTTAATCAGTGGCCAGAGATGCCACAAAATTTTAACTTGCTGCATCCTATTGCATATATCCTGTGTGTAGAAAAATGTGATCATCTTGCCCAGAAAGATATACAATCGATCTTTTAATATATCTTCTAATTGTTTTCATTTGCCCTAAGTGCACCTTCTGGAAAGGGGCACTGCATATAATTCATAGTTATTTTACACTCTAACAGGGTTTTTCTGATGCATCAGTATACAAGAACCCACAGGTCGTGTTCTGGTTTTATCTCCTGGTGACATTTTCTGGCCATTTCATATGCAAACCCGTTATGATCTGTTTCTGCCAGCTCAGTTTGTAGAAATTTAGCTCATTGAAATTAGACTTCTTCCAAACACCATTGAGTACCCTTAGAGACAAGGTATTTCTAAGAGGAGAGACTTTGAACACAAATGCTTCATTACTTTGTGGGCTTGTTGAATCCACTCAGGAAGAAGGTGCTTTGAACTGAAGTACCCATCTTCTGAAAGGGGATGTGCTATGTTCCTTTGCCTCATGCCTGCAAATTTCAGCCAAAAAGCTGATGTTTTATTCACTAATGGGAATAGAAGGGGTTTAAAATGTTTCACATCTTCCTGGCTTACTGAAAAGAGCAAATTAATGCAAGAAAAAAGATATGCTGAGAGTCTTAGAAAATTTCGATTTCTTAATAGTGGCAAAGAAACCTGGAAAATCAATGGATTCACTCTCCCAAAGAAACTAAAATCCTCCCTTATACAGGACTGTGGTACTGGATGTTATTGACTTTAACATGATTATGTGCATTCTTAACAATAGCAATCATCTGTAAATGTGTTCAATATTATGTTACATAAATTGCTATAATTTCAGTCCACATTCTCTGAGTCTCCCAAACTATATACTCTCAGAGAAGTTCAGGATAAGATTTCACATTCTGACATCTCTGGCTCTGTTTAGTTTGAGACTTTATTTGAATATTATCTGGTTTTGGTCTTCTGCTTTTTTTTTTTTTTTTTTACTCTATTATAGACCGTTCAACAAAATTTAGTTAATGGCATTTTAAAATTATTTACTTCATATATATCTTTATATCCATATGTATATGTATATGCATATCAATATCTATATCTAACTAGCTGTTGTTGTAGACAATGTGTACATACACAAAACCCAGAGCAAAATGTGACATTGTCAGTTAAACCTAACTTTAAACTTCAGCGTGATAATAATTGGAGACAGGAAAATAATTGCTAAGAAAGAATTAAGGAGAACAGGCCTCTATAGTGGACCAGGCGCCCTGGTTTAGGGGATTCTGTGCATGAACCGTTTGGGAAGATGAGAGGAATCAAACTTGGTAAGACCTTGCAATGAGAAGTGTTGGAGGCTGAGGAATATTTGGGGGAAGTTTGTTATCTGTTTGCCTGTGTTCATGGCTCCTGTTGGCCACATAGGAGATACAGACATCTGAACTGGCCCAATACTGATTTTTATGTGCTTTTATTGTACCTTCCCTACAGCATGATTTAAACTACTCATTCCCTTTGAGCGTCTGCTGAACTGTTCTACCCATTCCTTTCAAGATCAGGTGTTTTTCCTTGCTGCCCACTCCTTGTCCACTGTCACTTTTGACTGCTCTTCACGAAGTTATGTATGGGAACTTAAAATTGAGCCATTCTTATATAATCTGTAGCTCTCCAATGATTACTATCATGCATCCTTCATTTCAGCATTTTTAATTCCAGATTTCCTACTGAAAACAACTTTGGAAGATCAGGCGCTTAATCATATGACAAGTAACGTGGTAGCTCCCCACTTTGTCACCAGTCATGTCACATGTTTTCTTCAACAAGAAATCAGGCACAAAATGCAATTTTTTGAGGCTAGTGATTGGCTGTTGCCTATTCTATTTTGACATTTCTGCCCACTTCAGTCCTACCAGCCTTTCTGTAAGTGTTACCGTGTAATACTGATAGTTGGTCAAACAGGTGACAGTTACAAATTAAGTTGATTCAATCATCTAGGGAAAAAAGCAAGAGGGACATGTAATTTTCCATGTAGCTCTTTGCTATTCAAAAGTGCAGTTCCAGCATTTTCTTCAACAGCATGGAGGAAAATAAAGTTACTCATAAAATCATTGAGTATATCCTGTCAGCCCCCTATTTTAAAATCACCAGCCCAAATACACATTAATTTGGCTCATTGTGTTCAACTAATGGGTGAATTTTTATTGGAAGTAAGAAGGAAAGGCCTGACACATGCAGATGTCCTTGTCAAAATGTTTTCAGCATTTAAAAGCCCTTTTTTCAGGGTCTTATGTGATATTATCCCATAGCTAAACCAGAGACTCTGCTGTTTCCCAGGTGCAGTGCTAACAACTATGGCAGCACAGTCACATCTTCTCTACAGCTAAAACAGACATTACAAGGACAAATTTTCTAGAGGCAGTCTAGAAATCATAAATTAAACCAACTTATTTCATTGGGTAAAATGATGTTGTTGATCATCTGTTCTTGGTCCTCTCAAATATTTGCAGAGTGTCAGGAGATTATGGCAGAGTATAATGTTTCTGCCAGATTGTCTGGGAGGTACTCAGGCCAGCAACAGAGCCACTCTGAGGGCTGCAGGCAGCTGCTTAACTCATGGTTAGGCTGGCCTGGGGTGTGCATAATAAATGCAAGAGCCATCAGAACAAGCAGAGAGATGTCTGGGTGATAAAACTCTTGAGGAGAGGGAGATCTTCATACCTCTGTCAGCATGCTTTCCAACAGAGTCCACCAGCTTGATAGGAGAGTGAGCCCTCAACACCCAAGCAGCACACTTGAGCAGACCTGAGCAAATTGCACAAGAGAAAATGGCCCCAAGTTGCTTCAAAGGCGGTTGAGGTTGGATATAGGGAAACATTTCTTCACTGAAAGGGTTGTCAAGTTCTGGAACAGTACTGTTCAGAACTGTACAGGGAAATGGTTGAATCACCACTCCTGGAGGTATTTAAAAGAAGCGTAGATGTGGCACTGATGGACATGGTGAACATGGCAATGCTCAGTTAATTGTTATGACTTTAGAGGTCTCTTCCAACCTGAATGATTCTAAGATTCTGTGAAGTGCTGTGCCATCTGCCTGTGTTTCTGCTGGCTCCTAGAGGGGCCAGCCTCTGAGGGCACTCCCTGGTAGCATGCCAGGAGCTGTCTGGGCACAGAGCAGATGCTCTAACATAAGCGACACACTTCCAGAGGCACTCTCCACCGTTTGTCCTCCGTGCAAAGCAGCCACTGTCCAACCTTAATCTTCAAAGGCTGGTCTTAAGTCAGCCTTATCAGCCCTTAGATCTTGGTTGTTCATGGTGCCTGCGGGGAACTCGACTACAATAGCAACCACAACAGCATGAGTTCCCTTAGTCATATTGAGTGACTTAGTCATGTCCCTCTCACTGACAAGACTTGAGGAAATAATGGACCTAGGAGCTGTTTCATCTGTATCTGTGCCTGTTTGCTCTTCTTCCATGCTCATGGGGTTATCCATGTATGTGGAATAAATCCAGCTCTCCAGTGCATAACCAAGAATGGTCTGCCAGTAAGCCGTGCGTTTTTAGGCAACTCCAACTGTCCTCAGTAGTTAACAACAGATCTTCTTAAAGGTTGCTGACCTGGCAACCTCTTGCCCTGTTCCAAGAACCAGGACCAAATCCTGGCTTAACCCAGAAAAAGACAATAGGGACCTGCTATTATTACTGTGAAACCTTATGTCTGATCTCAAATGTAAGGTGCTTGTTATGACCTATAATGCTCATCATCGCTGCCTGAAGGAGGTAGTGATGTATGTTTGTATAAACTCACTAAGCATTATTCAGACAAGTTTCACAAACACAGGCAAGTCCAGCCTTTGAAAGTCACGACATTGACTTCAAAAAGTCATTGGAATGCCCTGGTGAAAAAGTATTTCTCTAACAGGTTGCATTCTTTATATATATGAATAAAATATTCATTTTAATACTAGCTTCATGGTGGAATCACAGCTACCTCTAATGAAATCTAGTTAACATGGGAGTATGAAGAGATTGGAAATCTATTTCAGTGCTCATAGGAACAGTGTCTCTGATCAGTCCTCAATTGCAATCTGGTAAATTAATAAAATACTGTGTTGCCATAATACAATGCTGAAAACATGCTACTATTTTGAGAATATAAGCATTCACTGTGAACATTCTGTTCTGTTCAGCATCTCAAAAAAATCTGGGAGGTTTTTTAAGGGGAAGAAATTAATACAGCCTGACCAAGATCTGAGTTTAAGAAGTATAAAAGTCTTTACTCTTAAGAGACGTATAGTGGACAGTACAGTGGTAACAAAAAATTAATGGTTCAGAATCATTGCTATGTGTGCTTGTCCTTCATGTGTAAATCAAGGCTGAAAGGAGTTTTAAAATAAAAATACAAATAGACCAGACTCTTAAGAAAACACTTACTACAGGCACTTGCTACTTCCAGGTTTCATTGTGTGTCCAAAGATTCAGCAAGGTTCAGAAAAATAATATTAATGTTTGAACAACTAGGAGAAGAAACTGTGACAGCCAGGGTGAAAAGCTATCCCAAAACAAGGAAGGTCTGGGGAAGCCTTTGTGATAAAGATTCATTGACTCCTAATCTGGGACAGAACATCTCAGAAATCCTTGAAAGCCAAGACTTGACACCTTTCAGTTTGCTTTGAATTTCAGATCTTTCATGCAGGTAGAAGCAAAACACCCCTTAGCCAACTTTACATCTTTGTGTCACTCTCCACAGGAGTAGTGTGACCTTACCTGAGAAGAGGACCATTTTTTAGGTACCTGTGTCCAAACTGAGGCAATGCTATTGCTTTATTAACAATATCAATAATTGCTTGGGAACGTCAATGAAAAATTAATTATGAAGTTACTGATTTTCTGTTTTGAAAACAACTTCATTTTGCCACTTAAGAGAGGTTTTAAGAAGTATCTACATATTTAAAAGGCTATTGTACTCAATCTAAATACATAAAAATGTGTCCGTAAATTTATACCACTTTTTAAACACTATTTTTTTAAGTTTAATTTTTGGCTTCATGACAGCAATGCATCCTTCAAGCACAAGATCTTCTTTTATTGGATTCAGATTTCACAGCCTAATCATAGTTTAGTATTTTGAGAGGAACTTCATGATTTCAAAAAGATTATAGCTAAGTAATGGAAAAAATGCCAGGAAACAGGTGCCAATTTTTTTCTTTGGCTGCTTTATTAAAGCTAACATAGTAAAGAAAGCAAGTATTCCTTTGGATTTCTTTTTTCAGATGTTAGAACAATAGCAAGCTGCCTGACCATACATAAACAGACTCCATCTAAGCAGATTGATTTTACCAAGTCTTAAGGGATAGATTTTGAAATGTTTGAAACTTCAGGCACAAGCCTCAGACTGGTGTCAGATAAACAAAAGCAGAAGATACTGGAAGAAAACAAAAGAATTTGAAGCTCATTTAGAGTTAATTTTGAAAAAATTCAAAATGCTTAGAACTTCAACAAGTTTATATCCTCTGCTGAGGTAGTACTGTCGTACAATAAGCTATAGTTAGAAAGGAGTTTACCCAAGGTTTTCAAAGTGATTCAGAAATTTAAGTGTCCTCTTTTTCTCCACTGCCTTCAGCTCATGTTCCCTGGAACATTCTCAGCATCAGTTGTTCTTTCTGGTCAAGGCAAACCCAAAGTCCTGGTTCATAGGTGTGATGCTCACTGAGGCCTGGAATATGTAAGAAGAGTATCCTTGCAGTTATGTTAAACATAACCTCTGTGCCCCATTTCCATGGGTGGGTGCAGGCAGACATGAGCTCACTCTGCCTGTGCTCCAGGCTGGTTGGCCAAGAGCCAGCTTTGGCTTGAAAAGCCACACAACTCTATTAGCTTCTCAACAAGGCAAGTCAACTTAAGCACAGCAGTAGCACAGCTCTAGAGTTTCTGAACCAGGTTTAGTCACAGCAAAGGAACTTGGACCTGTTTGCACCCATCCGTGCAGACCAGCTCTGCAAATCCCATTGAATCACCTCTTGTAAATAATTTCAACTTCCACTCCCTCTGAAAGATCAAAAGATCTTCTCAGTTTTTGGGCTACTGTGCTGTGCCTTTTGCCTTCTCTTTGTGCAGGGACCATCATTTAGAAGCTCTTGCAGAGGCACCCTGGTACCAAATTGGAACCTGAACTGCAGGCTGGTAGGCAGCTGGTAAGCTAAGCCCAGGGTTAAACAGGCATTGGAAAGCATAAATGCAATTCAAATCTCAAAGCATACTTGTATAATTGTTGGGATTTGACCCTCTTCTTTCAACTCATACTAAAATTAATGTGAGATATATGTATGCACGTGTGTAGAGGAGTTCAGCCAGATGGGAGGGAGGCATCAGTCCTTTTGTGTCTTGCTTGTGCTCATGGAGTGACTTCTCTGCTAATCATCATCTCACCTCCTTCAGCAAGGAGCTGCTGCATTCCCCCATCCCCGCTCTTTACTCACATTGCTGCACAGAAAAGAATAAAACTGCCTTTACTACAACAGTGCCTAAAGGCCCTCTCAGGATAAGCAAGCCACCACACAAAAGAACATAACCTGGCTCTACAGAGCTTAAGCTACCAAAGGGGGCAAAATTGCAGCCTGTCTGAGAGCTGGACTCCAACAATGGCAGTACCTCCCACCTCTGCGCACAAGGTGCAGGGTGGGTAACCGTGGCCCAGCAGCACCTTCAAGCACTGCTTTGCCCTGTTGTTAAGGGTTCATTGTATTCTCATTGAAGCCAGGATGCAATCAACATATCCCTTGCTCTTGGCAGCCTTCTTCTGGGTTTTATACCACAAAAATCAGCATTAGGTGCCTGAGGTGCCACTATGTTATTGCAGCCACATGGGGAGACAGAAGGGATAAAAGAAGTTCTCCTGCAACAACTCAATGCCAAAGACATTATTCAAAGCTATTTCCCTTTACACTTACCCACATGCCTCATGCCATCAAGCACAAGAAAGATCTTTGCTTTTCAGAAACAGCAGCTTCATCCAGATTTCATGCCTGGAAAAGTCACAGCCTTCAAACACAGGTTCTGTGGGGAAAATCCAGCTGATAAGACACCCCAAGTTTGCAAGCACTGGTTATATATAGCCAAGGACAGGGCAGCATTACAGAATGGCCTGATTTGCAGTTACCTGGGTTGTCTGAGCATGTGCTGAGTGCAGCTCAATGCAGAATATCCACCTCAGTGCCAAGCATTACATGCAGCATTTCTCTTCCAAGGATTTCTACTGGGAGATTGCTGAGAAACTGGCTGGAGTAATACTGTGTTTTAAAGCACATTCACAGAATTAACTGATTAATTTTACATTTAGAAACACTCCAAGAGAACCTGACCCTGATGATAGTACAGACAACTTATATTGCTCTGTTGGTGCACAGACAGAGGGAACTTGTTGTATTAGGGGTTTTTTTGTTTGTTTTTTTTTTCTGAGCAGAAGAGGGTGTCTGAGAAAGGACAATGAGTGAGCTTTTGTGATTCTTTATTTTTAAGGTGCTGGTAAAAAGAGAAACCCCTAAATGAGCAAACATTCTGGAGAATCCAGCTGAGAACTGGTCAGCCAATATGGCTGTAAGGAGTATGGATGTTGTATTAAAGGGACTGTTATTTTTACAAAAAAGATGTTTTGATACCTCCCATCTTGCTGCTGCATTCATCTGTTGCCTCATGGATAGGGTTTGTATTAGAAACAAATTTAGCAGAAATGGGCTTTGCCCTGGTGGGTTTTTTTTCAGGGCTAAGCAAAAACAGGGTTCTGGTCTCTCACTGTTACTGTAATACAAAGAAACATCAAGAAATATCAAAGGGTATTTAGGACCCACTTTCTGCAATTGTGAGTGACTGAGCAAACACAGTAGTATTTGTACTGTTTTATTTTTTGTGAGGGTTTAAGATCATCTTACTAGATAAAAATCAAGTATAACAGAAATTTTCCTTTTACTACCTTTATTTTTACATTGTTCTGTTGATCTTGGTTAGGTGACAAGGTAAAAGAAAGGCAAAGTATTAGAAAAGAGCCTCTGTTATCATCTTTGAGTAGGAGTGTCAGTAACAAACAGACTATTCTTTAGTTTTCTTTGTTTTACCACATCAAACACCCAGGGCTGAACAGTGTGAGCAATTCACATCAATTCAATGTCAAATACTAATAACAGAAAAAAATGATGTCTGAACAGTTTCAGTAATGCAGCTGGGATTTTTAACTGATATATTCAATCATAGCAAAGTAGGTTATTATACTTTAAGCTCTATCTTTACCACACAATCTTTGGATTGTGTGGATAACAATACTTATGACTTCTCCTGTTGCTTTTTACTTTATTTGCATCCAGTTACCACACTCCTGATTATTGGTTAAGCACTTTTTCTTGTTTATTTTGTTGTCAACCATTTTTGCTGTTGATTTTGTACTAACAAGGTTAAGCAAAAGAACCCCAAAATAGCAATGGTTAGGCTGTAAAGATCTTGATTTGACATCTCTGCCTTTATCACTGACCTGAGCTTATTCTTCCTCAAGAGCAGGAAACATGGACAGGTAGGCACTAGGACAGCCTCTGCCAGCATGGATATGGATTCATCCTCGTTCATGTCACTCCTAGATCCTGTCTCTCCTTTCTGAAACAGTCTGTTACTGCTCAATCTGAAGTGACATTTGCTTTGTGCAAACTCTCTTACACAAGCACGATGCCTCGGGCTATATAAATTACCCAGCCGATCATTACGCCTCCCTGATTCAGGATTTCCTGTTGCAAAGCTGGGGAAGAAAACAGCAGCCAACCGACTGTGTTTTCTGTGCCTCCAGCTTTCACTAGCATCTCTTCTAGCCAAGGGTCTCCTAAATTCCCAATCCCCATTCCCCATTCTCCACCCCACACTTGTACCCTCACTAACCTGTAAATGCACAGAGCACAAGTCTGGGAAGCTTAATTAAGATATCAACTCTGACCTCCCACACAGTAAAGGCTATTCATTTTTACCTAGTCACCACGTATAAAGCAAAATAAACATAACTTGTCCAATCTAGCTATGGACAAATGTATGTAATTATGAGTGCTATTTCATCTACACAACCTGTTAAGCTCTTATCCCAGAGCCTGTGAAAGTTAGCAGGAGTCTTTCTGATGCCAGACTGCATGCTTAACAATGGCTTTCAACAGTAGATTCATGACATAACAATAAAGAGAAATATGACTAATTGTTTGTATTCAGCATGCTGCTTGTTTCAAAGGGTCTCAAGTGATATATTTTAATTTAAATGACAGGCTTTCTTTTGATGTCTAATTATAAAACAGGAGGAAAGTCTATGACTCTGCACAATACCAAGAAATTTCTTACTGAAAACTAATTTTTTGGCAGTAAATGCATTTTTCTTTGCAGAGGCTTTCAGACAGCAATTCCTGGCCAAGTGTACTTTCTGCACCACTTAAATTCCATGTGTTAAATAGAGCATAAGTGGTTGTCAGCACGGGGAATAGTTATGTCCTTCCTGAACTGTAAACTGTTGCTTCTCCATGTAGTTTGTTTATGAAATAAAAGGCAGAAATTTAACAGCACTGTTCAATCATTAATTTTTTGATTAATACTTTGTTCTCAAGTTGTCTGTAAGACCAGAGAGATTCACCTTCTTTTGTCGGCTGGATATTGTGCTCTATTGACATTGCAGGTTTGTAATAAATAGACATTAAAACTTGTCTTGCTGCAGAGATCTCTGTGCAGGACTTTTTCCTACTTATTAAAAACTGAAGATTAAACCATGCTGGTCTTAACGATCATTAGGATCTTCTAGTGTTACAGTCAGCACCATGCTCGGGTGACATTTCCCAGAATAAAGTAGCTATCTCCCCAAAATCTGGTTGCTCTTTTCACTCATGTCCTCTTTTCACTGATGTCCGAAGAAAAGAGAGAGGAATTTTCAGACCGAGTCTGAGGCACAAGGCATATTCCTGCCAGAAGAGCATCTGTCAACGATGCACTTATCCCTCACCAGAGGCTTCACACCAGAGTCTTTGGCCATGGCTGCAGTCATCCCAGGCACTGTGGTGAACTGTCTGCCTGCGAGAGGTGCACTGTGCAAAGCTGCCACTTGTGTGCCCTCCTCTGACTGATGTCTCCAGCTGGCAGAGATTTTACACTCCCTCTGTGTGTTCAGCAGATAGATACAGGTTAAAGCCATCTGTGTTTCCTAAAACACTTTGCTGAAGATGCAACCTGCTGAGCCACTTGGGTGCTACAGCACTTCTGATGCCCTCTTGCCCCAGCAGTAAAGAGGTTTGGAGGAAAAAAAGCAATATTTCAAAGGCTGTGTGATAAGGATGAAGGTGGAAGCCACTCAAAATCAATGTTGGTTAGGTGTCTCCTACAAGCAGACTAAGACTTCAGCACAAAAAGGGGAGTAGGACAGATTTCAATGAATCCCAGTGGTGCTTGAGATCATGAGCAAAGGGGGAGTGACGCAAAAGTGCACAGGACTGAGCCTGTCAGCAAATTTAATGCAGCCTCTGGGGAAATGAGTGACCAACATTACTTAAACTGCCTACTTTCTTCCCTGGTGCAAGTTACTTAGATGACTAAAGGAGTGTTTGCCGTCAGATAACCTCACTGTTTGAGATATTGAAGGTATTTCCTACAGTAAATACAAGGAAGTCTGGAACAAGGGCATACTGAAGGTAATAAGGAAACTTTGTCTTTTTATCCTAGGTTCAAATGCATGAAAAACACCACTGTGTTTCAGCCACTTCCTCTAAAGGCTTCCCTCTAAAGATAGGGCACAATTGCTACTCCAGCAGAATTGCTTTACCCTCACATCACTTTCACAATCAAACAGCTTTTCCTGCTCTCAGAGGTGTTTTTTCCCCTCTCTCCCTAAATCCGTTTACCCTTTCCCTTATCACTCATAGCCTGGAGGATGAATTGTTCCTTACCTGTGTGGGGAGAAGTGGGTTGGTGTAAGCACAGGGAACCCCAGCCCCAACCCTGGCTGCTGTCCCGTCCCTACTCCCACCTCCCTGTCAGCAAGATACTTCCCTCCCGAGCCAGAGAGGACCTGCCCTCTCCCTGCCAAGGGTTTTGAGATGACTGGAGGTCCATCACAGTGCCTGGCTATTCCAAGCGTTTTCAGAGAAGACCATGGCTAATTCAGACAAGCTGTTCCTTCCAGAGGACACTAGCAGGCAAGGATGCAAACACAATGTGTGACAGGTCTCCCTGTGTTTTCCAATCTGTCAGGTTTTATAGCACTGAAAGGTGACCCTTGATGCCATTGCCTTTGTCCCAGAGACTCCCCACAGCCTGTCCTGTTTTGACAGATGCCCTCTGACCCTCTCTCCCAGAGGAGACCCCTATCCCCAGCAGCAGCAGCAGAGGTCACAGGAGGCTGCTCCTCCATGCCTCCCATTTCATTTACCACTCAGCCTGCCCCTCAGACACTTCTGCAAAGGGAAAAGTCAAAACTGGGTTTCAGTGCAAATTGTGAAGGACAAGGCTGAATGTCCAGTCAAAGCAAGGACCCTCACACCCTCCTGACTCCCCAGCCCCTCCTGACTCTGTCTCTGTCTAAAAGCTGCAACAAGAGGCTGGTGACAAGATTCCTGCTGCCTCCCTTGCTCCTTGCCCCCAGTGATACACAGCTGTTTGATCAGCTGATAATTGCAGTGCCACACATCAGGGGCTCTGGTCACCCATGAGGGCCTGTCTTTCCCGGGTTATTGTATTGACCTGCTGAACTGTTTCAGCCTTCCAGGATATCTGTTTGTAGGAGGCATGAAAAAAAGTAAGATAGGGGCATTAGAAGGATGGCTAATATAGAAGTCTGGAGGAAAGCAGTAGCAGGACTGTGCCTGTGCAGAGTTATTCCTGCTATGAAGCCCTGGTGAAGTGGTGTGTCCCAGCTCCAAGAGCACCCACAAACAAAAAGCCTTAATAGCACTGAGTCTCTGGGAAGTTGTAAAAATTGGATAATACAGTACAGTTACCAACAGATCAAGTTTCCCCTCTCCTGTCTCTCCACTGCACCTCCACAGACCATATCCAAGGTTTAGATTTTAGGCTCATTCAAATATTAGCCTCTCATATTAGAAAATTATTATCATTAAGTAATACTGCCCCCCTTCCTCCTTCACACAAATGATTGTGTTGCACCAAAACATGTAATTATTATGTTGCCCTAAAATCACCTTCATTAATCCTGGCAGGAGCCTTTCAACCCTCCCCTGCTGTACAGGGAGGTAGGATAGGCTGCTGCACCTCTGGCAGCCGGATCTGGCTCTGCCTTGAAGGCATCCAGACTGCAGAACACTGCACTGCCTTCAGAATCAGGCTTTTGATCACTGTCTAAATTATCTCTATTTTTGCTCATGAAAAATGCCAAGAGCCTCTCAAGTGCTGCCATAAACACAAATTAGGAGGATGAATAAGAGAGCTGCACTGAAGATCTATGAAACTTCATCCACAAACTGCCACTTTTCAGTGTCTACACTAATCAGGCTTAGATGGCATCTGTCAGCTCTCTAGAAGCCATTCATCTCCAGCTGTAGTTTTCTTGCTCTGAACTCCCTGCACCATCTAGGCACAACTATTTGTGCAGCTTTGTACCATATTTAGCAGGGAATGGGAACAGCTTATGGACAAAATGTTGGTCTTTAACTCCTCTGCTCAGCTGCAGTCTAAATCTGAAAGCTTCTGAGATCAGTGAGTGCCAGGGTAATTTGTTACTGGATTTAGCCTGGATGTTTTTTAGGAGGCACAGATATTTTAGCTTGGAACTAGCATTTCTATTTCTCCAGATATGGGCCCCTTTGATGGACTTGAGGTTTATTGAAGTTCCAAACAAATATTTTTTGTCCTAGGGCTGATGAATGCAATTACAAGAATAAGGTAGAGCAGTTGTCTTAGTACATGAATTTGAAGGGTTTGTTAATCTTTGGGACTATTCTCAGACCCAGTGCACTATAGGATCCATAGGCATCCACCCACAGAATAGCACTTTAGGAGAGTGGAAATTAGGACAGCTTGGGTCACCTTCAGAGACTCTCTTCATGGCGAGGTGAACCTTCAGGCCTGGGCCACTCAACCCTTCCCCTTAGAGGTGTGCCAGCCATTTTCAGGTGCAGCACTGCTAACAAGCACTGCTTACAACTGTACAGAAGAAAAGGTATGTAGTGCCAGTGTCTGCGAGGAAAGGCAGATAACTAAGACTTTTAAGGTAAAGGAAAAGAATGTGCTTCTTTGCGACTCCAGAGCAGGGTGCAAAAAGGAAAGGATACATAAAAATATCTTTGTGATATGTGAAATGTTAATAACAGCCTATGCTAGGAATAATAATTCAGGATCCTGTCTAAGCAACTGTACTTTGGGCTCCATGTATCACAGTGCCTTTCTTTATCACAACACAGAAGCAGGCAGCAGAGTGAGGACACGTCTTTAAGCAGTGGCTATGGGCCACAGCTCATATACTCTGTTATAGATCTTAGCAGCACTTATGGTAAGAGGATGTTTAGAAACAGTGGATGCCTTAAAAAACTGCGTTCAGGAGGAAACTCAGTGAAGTGAAATGAAAGCATTTGACAGGACTGAAGACAGTTCATAGGAAGTTATGACAGTGGTTGAATATTTTTAACATGACTAACTGAGAAAGAAAGAGAATAATAAAAGTCTAGTTCTTTTCAGAGCACAAAACAACCAAGTGACTATTCAGAATGGGGCATGGCTAGCCGCACTGGGTTGAAGTAGCAAAATAAAACATTAGCTCAGCTAGAAAAAAATGGAAGGATCAGATTTATTCACTGTGGAACAGCCTCCTGAGGGAAATATATTCATTTATATGTTCATTTTAAAATATATTTTAAAATTTCAAAATATGTTCATTTTAAATTATCTGGACAATGTGATGAAAAGGGCACACTTGGGGAGAAAAAATCTTGTTTCAGCAGAAAGTGCACACACAAAAAAAACAAACCACCTCCCAAGGCTCAAATCCTCACTAACATCTCTTCATTTCTACTGGTTTTCTCTAACTTAATTCACTTCTAAGTGGTACAGAGTGACTTGCTGAACTTTTCCAAATGGTCCAATGTGGACACAACCCAACCATCATCTCAAGGAGACTCCATTTCCTACCACAGGGAGTGACCTGATATTAGGCCATTTCTGTCACCTGCTATCAAACCACAGGACCAAATTTATTACTCCCCAGGGTCCCAGCTGAGAATTAATTACCTGTAAAGCTCAGAGGAAGTATCTAACCCCACCATGTACACAGGCACAGCAATCATTGGAGCTGCAGATGAACAGCACTGATGGCTCCCCCAGAGGATTCACTGCTGACTTTGTTCCCCCTCCCAAAATTATGTGGAGTTCCTGGGTTTTGTTTGCTTCTTTTTTACTTATGGAACTGTATTTATCCTCAAGGTTTTTTGCACGTTTTACAAATGTCACTGTTTTCTCCTCCTTCCACTTTTTGTGGGTGTAAGGGGGCCCTGCACTGGTCTTGTCACTTGTCATATAGAGGAAGGACAAAACTCAGGAGCCTATGATACTCAAGAGACTTTGCTTATGTTTCTTCTGTGCATAGATCCCCACATGCCTTGGTTGCCTATCACAATGCCTGTAATACTGACAGCTAACTGTAGCCTCCAGCTCTATAATTTTTTCCACTCTCAGCTTGTTATCTTTTCAGATTTAATAAAGTACATAGGGTCAGGGAGGGTAGAAAGCCTAGGTAATATCAGAGGTACACCATCTTGGATAAATAAAGTCTTTAGTCTTCTAATTGAGAGCTGAAATAAATTTGTGAGAGGAATGTCTTATAGTAATGCCTTATAAAACTTTGAAAGGATTTTTAAAAGAAGAAAAAATTGTTTGAGCAAATCCAAGACATTCTGTTTCACCAGACTTAAATAATTTTCAGACTTTTGAACCACTTTGTGATATAATTTCTTTTATTCTATTTCTTAATAATAGTTGCTCAAATTTTGTTGAAAATTACAATTTTGAAATTAAAATCTGAACTTTCCATGTTAAAATACTGATTTTACCTGTTTAAGTGTCCTTAAATTCAAACACTTTAAAAAAGATGTTGACATGTTAAATAAAATTCTCTGCTCTGCCTGAAGCATTTAAAACCAATTCTGTAACAACTGGTCTTATAAAATCCCAGAATAAGCGATAATTAGGGGGAAGTTTAACCTTGATTTAACCATGTCTATAGTGCATTTGAAGCTCTGACTACAGCTTTTCTAGAAACATCCAAGGTGGCCCTAACAAAGAGAGCAGAGAAGAGCTGCAGAAACCATCTATAACAATAGCACTCAGCTACTGCTTATAGCCTATGAACCAGCTTTTGTACAGAGAAAGTGGGTAGTGCCCATTTGCAAATCTGTTTCTAGCACTGATCATAATTTCACCCCACAACTTATTAATTAATAGGTGGTGGAAAATTAGTTTGTTTCTATTGATTTCACCTGTAAAATATGCTACATTTTCATTGTAGTAGAGAAGATGCTAAATAGACTCTGCATCAAGAGAATCCCTACAATGTCTGACACTTTCACAGTAATTAATTACTCTGATCTAAAACCTAGCAGGCTACATAATGAACTCAGCAATCAAAACTTGTACCTGATTGATACTATTACTGCACTTACAATTTTACATGTCTAGAAGCTTTCAACCTATGTCAGAGAAGTAATTAAAGACAGATAATGACACTATCACTATTCCTCCCCTTAATCTACCTTCTCAGTGCCTACCAGGGAAAAGCAATCAGTTTAACATGTTCTGCTTTCTAAATCTGTGCTGTAAAGTTTGATGCATAAATACACATCACTTTAATTGTGCTCAGTGAAGGAAGATGTGAAAAGTAATTGTTAAAAAATAGCCAGTATGCATTTCATGTAAACAGTCATCATATATATTTAAGGTGAAGATCCATGCTATATAATTAGGTCAGCCACTATTTTAAGAATTGGCTTAACAAGCAGCAGCAGCCCACTCAGGCGGCAGATTAGTCAGTCTGTGCGTGCAGACAGAAAGCCAGCTGGGCTGGGAGAGCAGCAAAGCCAGGTTCACATGACTGGGCTGAGTGTGTTTGATGGATCTCCTTTTCCATGGATTATTTTACTCATCCATTCCTGTTTTCAATTGACAGTTGAGATTACGTTTGTAAATGTCAGTGGAGCTCAAACCTAAGATTCAGTCTTATTTTTCAGTATCTCATTTCTATAGAACTTAGTCCTCCCCTACTCTCATGTTTGTCATCCATCCTGTCCCTCAGTTTCCCTGTCTGATTGCCTGTATTTTAATATCAAGCTGAGTCTCTCACTGCTGAGTGACCAGCCTAAATCAGTTGCAGCCCTCTTTGCTGTATTTGAATGACATTTTAGTCCAAATATCTTTTAAACAAACATTTTAAAGAATTTTGATCAAACATGAACATTATTCTGACCTTTTCTCAAATTGCATTTGCCATCTTTAGTTACCTTTCGGATAAAGATTACTTTTCTAAATTTTTTGTCTACTAACATTCACTGACTGCAAAGTGCAAAATCCACTATGTAAATATGTGCAATAGTAAATTTTAAAATCTGTGCTGTTTTAAATACTGTTTATTGGATTAAATATTGAACAATGACTTCCAAATCTCAAAATATTTCAACTTGTGTATTTGGAGCTCTAATTTACTTTTGTTTCTAACTCTTGACATGTATTTTTAAAAATTTGCTCTACAGCTGGGAGAATTGCAGGTTTTTGCTACAAGGCAGAGATTTTAAATCATCTGATTTCTTTAGCAGAAGAGTTATGCAGATCACTTAATAACAGGGTTAACAATAACATCTTGGCATTGGTGGCACTGGAGTATGAATATTGAGCACAGATAATTAATCCATGAAAATGTATTGAGCAAATACTGAATACACTCACGGGAGCAATCAACATACACTCCAAGATTTGTCATTAAAATAATGGCCAAAACTGAACAAAGCTTCAAGGCAAAATTTTTTTGCCCAACTCCAGTGTTTTCCTGCCAAAAATTTGTAAAAGATATAGAGTGTACTAGATGAAAGAAGCAATTGTCAGTTACTTTCCTCCAACAATGATTAAAAAAATACCAATCCCTTGTTTATCAGTTTTTCTCATGACATTACTATTAACAATTTTGAGAGCTCCTCCAATGACTCCATATCCCTCCTACTCCCCAGATATGCTTTTTACCTTCTTCGATCCCTGTATGTGTTTCACACTTACCCCTCACCTCCTAAGGCCAGGTCCTTCATTGTCTCCAGTCAGGCCTCATGTCAATAGCCCCTAGATTGCCTTTGTCACTCATTTGGATCTCTGTGTGACCTCATCAACAAGTGTCCTTAATGTCTTCTTATGTTTCTTCCAGATACATTTTTTTATCTTCTGGATCCTCTTCCCTGAGGTCTCCCTGTGTCTTTGTATAATGTCACTCCTTGCTCTCCCAGCTATCTCTAATTATTGGAGTGTCTTGAGATGTCTCCACTCCTTCCTACTACCCTTCCTATTCTTTTTTCTTCCCACTTGTGTTCATACCCACTTCAAGTAAGATTGAGGAGGGAGGTGACTTCAGTCACCACTGCTATGCTAAACACCTTGAAACAACAGAACTGGTTGGCTGGCACAAAACCTATTCACTGAGTGTAGAAATGCTTTTTTTTTTTTTTCCCCCCATGATTAACTGGAATATTTAATAATGTTTTCTTATCTATGTTAGTAAATTAAATGTATCTAGGAAGCACAAGACAGACACAAAACTGATCTCTACTCTCCTCAGGATTAACCTGTTCAGAAGACAACTTGCATTACCTTTTGGTTCCACTTGGTCACATGAGCCCAATCTCACACTTTTCCCTGTGTTTTTGACATCCTCAGGACCTGTGACAGCCAGTCCTTGGGTTAATATATGCGTATGGGTTAACATGTAACTCACTGTACCTCCTCCAGTTATGCCTTTTCCAAAAGTCTTGCTTTAAATAGAAATAGTTCTTTTGTTGTTTCCTTATCTTCTCAACCCTTGTTTTCAGTCCTGTAATGCCAGCTCTCTTTCCAGTCCTTTGTAATATCAGCCCTCACAAATTTAGACTTCCAAGCACTCTGGACAAGGACTGATTCTCCTTTCTTGCACAGTCCCTCCTAAAATGGATACCAGTTCACAGCTGGAGATTCAAAATCCTACTACACCAGGAGCAATAGAATATTAGCCAAAAATATGATCCCAAAAATTATTAATTTAGCTTTTTGCTCCTTTTTGTGAATGCTCAGAACAAGCTGTAATAAGAAGTATTCATCTTTACAAATTGGTTCAATGTCTTTAAAAATTTTGAATTATACATTTGCTCACAAATTGTTTTCTGTTTATGTATCTCTCAGCACTAGATAGTCACAATTCACGAACTTATGTGTCCGCTTGTTCACTTAATGCTACCAATTTTTAGTTTCAAGAGAAGAAAATTTAAGCTCTGGTTTACATAAACAGTTCTAATGCCTTGGGTTTAATTCCTTCTTTTTGAAAGAAAATATCTGTAGAAGTTAAACAAACTTGTTTTGAGATCCTAAAATATATTTTCAGTAAAGATTTGTATGAACAATACAAATGTTTTGAACAGGGTAAGGGATTATGGTTGGCCAAAGTGTAAATTTCTCAGCATTCATTGGAAAGACAAGGGAAAACAAGCATGATCTTCTCTTCATGTTGGGATACCTTTTGCCAGTCCCTTACTACCAGGGGAACTGCATGGGACCAATGTCTATCTTGGTTTGTCTCACTGGTTTTCTGCAGTACTGTGCCTGAGCACTGGGCTTACCTGATAAATTGGCCAACTTCCCTGTCTGGACCATGATTCAGGACTTTTACATGCTCTTGTCACAAAAATCCAGCCGCCCTGCTGAATGTCCTGGCTGCTGACAGCAGATGAAGCACTGAGGCTCTGACTGCAGCTCTGACCCCACCGGCCAGCTCAGCTCTCTTGGCTCTCTCCTGAGCTGGACCAGCCCCTCAGCTGGTGTTCTGGTGGCACTGGAAGGATATGGTGACATCATGGGTGTAATTAATCAGCATTGAAGACTGAGTTCATATTTAGGAGTCTAAACAAGTGCTATAGATCTTTCACTGTGCTTAACACTGGTTGAAGGGATGACCATAATGACATGGGGGCTGGCTTTTCCTCGGGGGCTCTCCAATAAGGTCAGTGGCATCTGAGCAACCCTTATAAAGTCCAGAGAAAGAGAAGGAAACAGAACCTGGTCAAGACAGGGAACTTGTATATAAACTCAGAGTTAAATATTTACTTTCATGCTGCCATTTCCAGGACATGAAACACTAAAGGAAATTATATTATGTCAATATTGGAGAGACAATGGACACTTTCATTGCTGGGTAAGTTGAACAGATCTTCCGGCCCATCTGGATTTTCAGGAGAAATGTCCTGATTCATTTCAGGTTCATCTTTCATTACTGATTAGTGGTGGATCATTTTTCTTTGTAGAAAAACATACATGAAGAAGGGAAGTGTGCTTGGTGGGGTTTTTTATATGTACCAGCCAACACTTTTCCATCTCAGAATAGCTCCAGGTCTTTATAAAAAAAGATTTTGTAACTTATAAAAAACCCCAAGCCAACGGAAGGTTAAAGAATAGATTCTTTGTTTAAAAAGCTACACTTTCAAGCTCTGAGAATTTGCTTCACTAAATCTAGTGCACTGTTCCCTGCAGTTATAATCAGAAGATTTGATATCCATTAATGGAGCAGATATACAGAAAGCTGAGGGACAGGAACAGTCACACTGCATAAGTTTAATGACCCATTGTCCTGGTTTTAACCCCAGCCAGCAGCCAAGCCTCATGCAGCCACTCACTCACTCCCCCACCAGCAGGATCAGGGAGAGAATCAGAAGGGTAAAAGCTGGAAAATTCATGGCTTGAGGTAAAGACAATTCATTAGGGAAAGCAAAAGCATGCACTGAAGCAAAGAAAAACAAAGAATTAATACACTGCTTCCTGTGGGTAGGCAGGTACTCAGCCACCTCCAGGAGATCAAGGGTCTATCAAATGTAATGGCTGCTTGAGGAGACAAACCCCATGACTCCAAATATCCCCTGCTTCTTTTTCTTCTTTCTTTTTCTTCTTTCTTCTTCTTTCCCCCACTTTATATACTGAGCATGATGTCATATGGCCTGGAATATGCCTTTGGTCAGATGGGGTCACAGTCCTGGCTGTGTCTCCTTCCAGATTCCCATTCTCGCCAGCTTCCTCACCAGTGTGGCCTTAGGAAAAGCAGAAAAGGACTTGGGTCTGCATAAGCCCTGCTCAGAAATAACAAAAATATCTCTGTATTATCCATATTTGTGCTCAGCACAAATCCAAAACACAGCCATGCTCATCACTGTGAAGAAAGTTAACTTTACCCCAGCCGAAAACAGCACACCCATCTAGTGCTAATTTTGGTTGCAGAGTAAACATATCAGGTGCTGCAGAGAGGTGGAATCTCCTAATAGGAAACTGCATCCACAGATTTGAGGGAATTAATCATGGAACAAAGCAGTCTGGTTCTGGCTGATGCCATAGGCCTGGAAGATGGACACCTGCTCCCTTTTCCCCTATCCCACACAGGTCAATTGTATGTTTTGCTATTATAGATGTGTAATTCCCTTTATCCTTTTTTTAATGGGTGTTTTGGATTGGACTATATGATAGTGACATACACCAGAACTGTTTGTGCCAAAAATAAGCAGTGGGTTGGTTTGTGAAGACTCACATCCAGCTGTCATCTGGTCTACCTGCAAGCACCCAGGCAGCCAAAGCCCTTCATCCTTCTGCCCTCATCTGCCCCTGGAATCACAGGGCTTCCACCATGGCAGCAGCACCGTGGGACCAGCCACAGGCTGGGGCTGGGCAAGGAGCAGCACCTGGACCCCACTGCAGCTGCAGACAGCTGGGGCTCCCTGACAAAACCTCTTCTACAAAGGTGTGGTGGAGAATGTGAGACTCATAGTGTTAACAAAGCCCGGTGCAGCAAACAGAGTCTTGGCTGCGGTATTGTTTCAAAAAACCTCTGTTTTTAATGATACCTGTAGAAATGAGGCATCTTTGGGAGACTTTGCTTAGAACTGGTGAGTAAATTGAAATGCTGCTATGGCAGAGATCTGACAGACCTTTGGACAGATGGGCCAAGTGGGCAAGCAGACAAGTCTCAAGAAAACTAGACAAGTCCAGCAATAATAATTCAGTTCCTTTTTGAAACCACTGCGCTTTCAACTACTTAAAAACACTGGGTTAGGAATGATTGTATTTGGAGTTGTGCTGGAAAAACTGTCTGAACAATTAAACTAAATTAGTTTCTGTAAAGAAAAGCTCTGGACCATGTCCACTATGCATGTTACCCTAGTGATTTTTTTATTTTTGGTTTGCATCTTACAGAGCAGTGCATTGAGGTAGAGCTCGATAGACAGACTAATCAGGGTCAAAATTTCTGCAGACCTGTTAATTTTTGCTTTAACACCACTCTTATTTTTCAAATACATGAGTAAATCTAGGAGCCTGAGTTCCTGATGGATTAATATTTCCTCCCTCTGAAATTAGACTCTTCTACTTTTAAGGAACAATTCTTTCCCTGGAGTTGCAGAACATTTTTCTCACATCTGCAAGTTTCTTCGGGACAAGCAACACAGCATTTGCCCAAGTATCATATGCTGTTATAGCATTGTTTAAGGGGTTTGCATGCTTAATAAACAGTTTGGCTGGCTGTGGTGCTGTGATTTACGAGCCTTTCAGAATTATAAAATGACAGCAAACTTGTCCCTGCTCAGTTCACTCTTCATCATTTTAAATGTGCCTTCACAAAGATCAGGACACTCCCCACTAAATCACTCCTCTTGCCTAAAACTCAGAAATCTGACCCAAAGGTGACCATTGATTACACCGAACAGGGTACAAGTACATTGGTCTGATGAACAGTCAGGTGAGATAGATAGATAGATAGATAGATAGATAGATAGATGATAGATAGATAGATAGATAGATAGATAGATAGATAGATAGACAGATAGATGGATAATGTGCTGACAGAGCTAGCATAGGCTTCCCTGTGTAACCTCATCATCAATGCTCTCCATTGCTCTGGAGCAACTAATTTTTAAAGCATACAAGAGAATAGCTCAATCTCTGTCCTAGGCATCGATTGAGAGACTGTCAAAATGTTACTGGATTTGGAGATGTTATGTAAGATATAGGCTAAGATGAAGGTGAAGTACTGGCTAGTCCTCAAGTCTTCACAAACTTGGATAAGAAACTGCAGGCTTGAAAAGCACACACTAGCCACCACCCTGTGCAAAGCCCAGGGTGGGACTTCAAAACATGCTGTGTTTCATAATCCCACCCCTCCAGCTGAGCTTCTCCCTGGGTGAAGGATTGGAAACATCACGGAAGCTGCTTGCCCCAAGACATGCTGCCAAGCAGCTTTCTTTTACAATTACCCCATACTAAACCACATTGTAAGATAATTATTTCATTAGTTGGAACACATGTTGGGACAGAGCAATTTTTGCCCTTTCCTTTTCATCTCCAGTTAGGAACAACATGGGAAGAGCCGCAGAGGGAATAGAAAGCCTTTGAACACCCGTGTGTTTACTTCTCTTTAATAGCTCTGAATCCAGAGAAAGTTAGGGAGTTCACTGGCAAGAGTTAAATCATCAACAGATCTGGCCAACAAATTCACAAGCCTTACATGATTTATCTTATTCTGTGTGATAAAAGTGCAAGGAGAGTTACATATACTGGCCTGCTTGACCAGCTGTGACCAGGCATAGCTGTTTCATTTATTCCAGGGCTCATCCATTATATCCCCACTCTGAAAGGCAGGTAGGTGATCACTCTGCTTTGCCATCACTTAAAATAGAGAGAGTTAATCAAACATACTGAAACATTTAATATAAGCAAGCCCAAGGCAATAGACAGGACAAGATTCAAATCTTTCAGAGAAATAGATTGCTGCTCTCTGATGAGGGGGTTGAAAGATGTAGGATATTTCTAAAGCTAAACAAATGGAACTGAAGAATACAGACTGACTATAGACAGAAATTCTGGCAATGTGTTATCTATCATCTGCCAAACAAGACCCTGAAATAAATATGTGGTTTCTGAAAATGAAAAAATTTGTTCAGCATGCATGAGCTTCTAGAGAGACACATCAGAGATTAAAGTCTTGCTACATTTTGTCCAGAAAAGAGATGTAGTGACAGTTACAGCAGGATCACAGAAAGAATTGAGGGCTTGTTGTAACAGGATGGAGCCCCCTTCAGTGTGCTCCCAGTGTGCCCTTCTGGGACATGCAGTGGTCTAGTTCAGCACCCAAACCCTACAGAGTGGGCTACATGCACTGAGAGCTAATTTTCAGTCATGTGCCTCTTCCACTCACATGAGTCTCTTAAAATGAACTCCTACAGCTATTTCTTCCTCCTCTGGTTATTTTATTCTTATCACTATAAAGAACAATTGGCTCGGTGGGCATTGATCTGCAGCACTCATGCATATGGAGAGTTTTGATTGCTAATTGAAGAAGTGTAAATCCAGTGAGCTGTGTAAGTTTTGCAGTGTAACAAGAAAACTTATTAAAGGAAAATAGTAAATTTACAGTTCCTTTCTCCTCAGTTTATTAAAGAAACTATGACTGGTATGTAATCAGCAGAGGTGGCTGATACAGAGCTAAAAATTGAATCCAAACAGGAAATGGTAAATAAAGGAAATGTATCCTAGAATGGTTTCATTTTTAATATTCAGAGATGTCATCTAGACAAAATATCTGGATTATCTTCAAATCAATAATCCCACAATTAAGTGCACAGTCACACAGCATGAAGACTGAAATCAGTAAGATGTAGAGCGATTGATATCTGGGCTTGCTTGTCAGTTGTTATTGAAATACAGACATATAACTGGTGTTCCTGCTACATACTGTGAGCAAAGCTCATTCTCAGGGTAATGCCACTGAGAAATGGATTGAATCCAGTGATTAATTTGACCTATGTGTCACAGCATGCATATACTTGCACCTGCACACAAAGGCATAAGACTAAAATGTAGGTTATTTGATATGAAAGTAAAATAATCTGTGGTGGCATTGCTTCAGAGAGCAAGTGTATTTCACAGCATCACACCCTTCCCCTGGCTGTTTATTCATCTTATCCTGAACCTCACAGCCATTGCAAAGTGTGCACAACTGACACCTTGCTCTAATCAAAATCTGAGGTGGTTTGCTTCACAGAACAAAAACAAAGAAGACGAAGAGAAAGCAGAAGAAGAGGCAAGAGGATGGATCTAAGGATCCAGCAGGTGTGTGTGCCCCACCAAATGGAATTTCCTCAGTTCATCCCACTGCCCTGCAATGGCCTCATCCCAATCCATCAAGGTCAAACTTCAGGGCAGCCTGCTTTCTTCTGAGTCTTGTACTGCAGCCTGACATCCCAGGGCATCAGAAACACCAGACCTGTTCTGCTTAGCTCACACAGGGGCTTGTCACAAGCTCACTCGAGAGGGAGGAAGGGTTCTAACTCAACAGTACTGATCACAGCAGGGCCTATATGCCCACCTGTTAACAGAAGTTGCAGTGCCTTGAGAGACATCAATTTCACTGCAACATCATTATCAAATTGTTTAAGCAAAGCTGAAGGAAATTGAGATAGATATAAAGCGTTACATTAATTTCTAGTATATTGATGTGAAGGAACTGCATTTAAAGTAGCATGGCCTATAAAATATTATGTGACAGTAAATAAACATAAATGACTGGGTTTGGAGTTTAAAATGAGGTTTTAAAATGAGGGATGCTATTCACACTGACATTTTGTTTCAGCAAAACTAATATGCTCATTCTCTTTTAAAAATCCTATCACAGCCCTGAGAGTATTTTTCTGCCCTCCTGTGCTCCTGCCTGGCCCTGAAACAGTACAGCTCTGGGACCTCTAATGAAACTGCTTGGAGAAGAGCTGTGTGACAGAGAGCTGTGAGGAGGCTTGTCAGACTTTTTTCCCACTTTGCTTCAGAGTTGATTTTAGCTCACTTCACCTTTGGTGAAACTTCCTGAGCTACACTGCAAACATGCTTATAATTGGCTGTGTACAACACTCACCCTGACCCACAGACTGACTTCCACCTGCATCTCAGCCCTGACCCATCATCATCCCAATTATGCTGATGTTCAGGACCTCTGGCTGCCCTGCAGCTGCTGGGGCAGTGGAACAAGCTCTGTCTGGCAGGTCCTGCCCTGACAGTTCCTATGGGGCCCTTATTGCTCCTGGACAAATCCTGGCATCCAGCTTTGTAATTTCTGATGCAAAAAAATCTTGTACGTCTCGCTTTGAGCATTAGGACAACAACCACATGCAAGCATCATCACATTTTAGTCCATGTCTTTACACAACACTCAATTCCTTCAAGTAAAAATATTAGATTTGGACCCATTACTGAAGATGGGCTTTCATCTTAGAAGTGAAATTTGCTTACTAGCCACTATTCAGCATGTATTTATCATCCTCTGTTACTACAAAATATTCCTGATGCCCAAAAACTACTCCTGATGACAGTTCTCAGCTCTCAGTTCCCTGACAAGCATCTGGACAACTGAATGGAGCAGTGCAAAGAACCCAGAAATGTATTCCCAAATCTTGCAAGCATCACACATTCCCCTGGTGTTTTTTAAATCTTGATGTTTGGTTACCCAAGCCGAAATCATGTTGCTGTGCAGTCGGTGGAGTTATTTTAATAGACTAGCAAGCATTAAGGGCCAAAGGTAAGCTTGGAGTAACACAGGTAAAGCCATTTAAAAGTCTACCTGGTGATTAAATTTTCCTATTGCTTAGCCTTAAGTTCAAGGGCAAACATTGTCTTCCAGCAAATGAGCACAATCTGGATTTGCCCCTGTTCACATCTCATGGGGGTTCTGCCACTGCAGGCAGCATTAGGGCTGTAAGAAAGATGACAAAGTAGGGTTCTAGCTGGATTCCTGCTCACTTCATGTCTGTGTGGATGCCACCATGCTCAGAAGAACAAGCACAATGTGGTGGCATCTTTGCTGAAACAAGTGAGCCAGGGCAAACTGAAGTTTTGCTGTGGCTCTTCCCACTGATTTCCAAGGATGAGTACTGACCCCCAGTATTGATAAAAGCCATCCATGCTCATTACATTTGTGGTACGTGTATGAACTTATTGTGCATGCCCTTGCCTAATTAGTTGTCCACATGATGGTAACATGGCTAGTTTGTCTTATTTCTCCTTTTTCTTGCAGTTTTGAAGCTCTTGTCCATTGCCTCCTGCTCCAAATGACATTGTAAATCCATAGTCTTGAAAAAGATTACTTCTGCTGCACTTGATGCAGTGTGGGATGTGGTCTGTCACCAGGGCAAGTCACCACTTTCACAACAGAGGGTAATAAATAACAGATGGAAAGTGCAACTGGACCAAATTTTTCTTGTGAATCTGTGATTTCTACTATTAAACTGTTAAATAAGACTCTTTGTCCTGTGAGCTGAGGGAAAAGCATAAAACACCTGCATTTTTTCAATAGATTAATGTTATTAATATAGCAAACTGGGGATTTATTAGGCCCCAGACTCTCAAAAAACCTTTGGGTTTGGTGAGTAACCCAGAAAAGGCTTTCATGGCATCATATTTTCTGGCATTTCCTTCCGAAGTTAAGACACTGTGTTTCAAAACCGTAGTGTCTTGTGATGGCCTGTTTGTTTTGGTTCCAAGGGGTTGAGTTTCATCTTGTTCAGTGCACAGTAGTTGCTCTCAGAGTGATGGTATCTTTTCTAAGTTGCCTCTAATTAAAGTTGCTTTATAATAATGCCTGTGCTCCCAGTTAGGATGGAAGCACTGTTTACAGATTGTCTCTTTCACACAAACTTCCGCTCGTGTGAGTTTCCTGCCTAGAGCTAACAAAAGAAAATCTTTGAGTAGAAATTAACTTGTAAGACTAAATTGTAATTAATTAAATAGCCCCATGGGAAGGCCAGAGTATGCTTATGCACTGTTGCCTCTCTTTACCAATCATTTTTACCTTTAATTTCTTTTCCATTTGTGCTCTTCTTTTAAAGAAATTATTTTTATGACTCCTCTTCAAGATGTTGGTCCTTGCTAGAAAAATTTTGAGGATGTGTTCAAATTAGTTTTTTAATGACATAAGTATCTGGTCATCTGTGTGAAGTCTTCTGCTATGCTCCCAGAAACACAAATGTAACCGCCCTGAAAGAGGGGAGAAACAGTGGTGTTCATTTACCATCATATCTCATGGATTTGGGACAACTCCAGAGTATGACATGAACAGGGAATAACCCACCCCATCTAAACAAGCTGATCTTGCTTGCAGATTATCTAGAAAAACAGCAGCATCAGAGAACTCCCAAAGCTGAGAACATCATGAACATAGCCCTGCCTATCTCTGGCATGTTCTTGTTGTCAGGGCTTGAAAATGGATCGATACGAAACAGAATGCAATGGCCTGATTTGTTTCTCTGATACATTTTCATTAAGCTCTTAACAGCCCTTGATTTTAAAGGAGTGCTGGGGCTGCCCCTCTGCCAGAGCTGCCTGTCAGCAGCTTCCAGAAGCATCACCTGGCCAACTCCAGGGACTTACCTCCCCATAGCTTACAGCAGACAGTTAGATGACCATATGGGAGAGAAAAGCCCATGTGTACTATTCAGTCCTACAGTTTCTCTTGTCATTTCCTGTGTGTGCATACCCACAAAGCAAGTGCTGTCATTTGAGGTAGAAATTACAGCAAGGCAGAAACAAGCCACCTAAGAAGTCTAATATACACCTCTAGAGAAGATTAAGATTTAATCATTTAAGATTAAGATTTTTCATTTAATGAAGGGGTGCAAAGTAACACCATAAAAAACTAATTGTTGGAATAATTCACAGCACTTCTCAGCTTTAAAGTCTCTAATGTCTTTATCCAGGCACTAGACTGGACAAAGGTTTGGAGAAATATCATTAAACCCTAGCAACAGGAGTCATGCCAGCATGGAAGGGGACCTGACAATATGCAAGGTACTTTTTGTCTGATATCCATAATTCACTACAGAAAGTGGTAGGTATCAGCAAACACTGTCTGTTTCTTAACATATGGCAATGTTATTTCAAGATTGTTGTTTTGCAATCTCTTGATTCTACTTCACAGAAGCTTCACCCATGTCCTTAAAAGCTGAGAGAAAAAACCTGCCAACTACCATATGGTCCTTGTAGAATTGCACAATCTTTCCAACTCCTGAGGCCATTTATTATTAAGGCCATTACTCCAAGGCTATCATATATTAACTGGACAAACAAATTGGCTGTCATGGTCTAACCCCAGATAGGACTGAGCCCCACAAGGCCACTTGCTCATTCCTCTGGCAGGATGGAGGAGAGAATCAGAAGAGCAAAAGTGAGAAAAGGTGAGTTGAGATAAAGACGATTTGATAGGAAAAGCAAAAGCTGCATAAGCAAAGCAAAACAAGGAATCCATTCACCACTTCCTATGGGCAGGCAGGTGTTCAGCCACCTCCAGATGAGCAGAGATCTATCATCTACAACTCTTACTTTGGAAGACAGCTGACATAGTTTCCAATGTTCCCATCCTTCTTTTTCTTCTCCCAGCTTATATGCTGACCACAATGCCATGTGGTATGGAATACCCCTGAGACCAGTTGGGGTCAGCCGTTCTGCCTATGTTCCTCTCAACTCCCTGTGCATCCCCAGCTCACTCACTGGTGAGGTGGGATGAGAAGCAAAACAAATCCTTGATGCTGCAAGCCCTGTACAGCAAGAGTGAAAACATCCTTGTGTTATCAACACTGTTTCCAGCACAAATCCAGAACAGAGCACCATAAACCCAACTGTGAATAAAATTAACTCTACCTCAGCTAAGGCCAGCATATTAGCATATCACCTAGGTGTGCTGGAGGCAATTTTCATACTGAAATGCCTTTCCATGTGTCATGTTCCTGTGTATCTGAAAATGGACAGAGCAATGACTTAAATGAACCACTTAAAGTGAGTTTTCTTCTTCAAAAACAGGATTCTAGAACATTCAGGCAAATCAAATGTAGGAGCAAACACAACACTGCCTGATTCAAACTATGTACAGTATCCTATAATTGATGCAATATCATAAGAGGCCCCCCAATAAAGAGGACAAATATTGCAATCCATTAGTTTACACGCCCCTGTGAAAATAACCTGTTTCTCTTTGGGCAGAACTCTGGCTTCTCTAACTCTACTTTTCAGTACCAACATTGTGAGATGGCCACAGAGCATTTAGTTTAATATTTCTTCTAAAATTTCTGAAGTTCTATTTCCAAGGACACAACTGTGGGTACACTGTAATAAATCCTTCCACCTTTTATTCTATAAATTCTCTCTCTTATGCCTTGAAATAAAATCATACCTGCACTTCTGCAATATCTTCTCCTTGCAGATGGTACAGCGATTATTGATTAATGTCAAGGAATTATATTTTAGTGGCAGAGTAATACAGATATGAGAACAAGGCTGTGTTGGCACTAAATATCTTCCACTACCTCCCTGAGAGTGGGGTCAGGGCTGGCAGAGAGGCCAAAACTGTGAATCCCATCCTAGCACTCCACAACATATACTCTTTACATTTGTTTTGAGGTGTCTGCTGCCATAGTGAGAGTCTGGGCTGAAGACCAAGATAATAATTTCACTGATTTCAGTGGGTCTTGGGTTAACCTCTAAAACTGATTTGGTGTTTCAGCATGGATTATACCTGCCATCTATACAGTGTACTTGAAGTTTTCAAAAGTATGTGCTAGCAAACATTCTCTTTAGGTATTTTGCTCACAGAAAACATGGTTTGAGGGGTTTCTACTCTTAATAAAGGTATTTCTCTATAATTTTTGTGATATATTGCATTTTATCCCTTTTCTCTGAATGGAAATTTATTTGTATTTATTTAAAGAATTCCTCCTCACAAATTACTGACAGATAAAAGCCCTTGTCAGTGCAAGAATCTGTATCACACTGAGCAAATTATAGTACAGCAAACCCCTCCCAACCGTTCAGAACTTACACAGATGAAAACAGTGCTACATGCAGCACAGAAATTCAGGGCAACAATCCAAAAGGCTCACCAGTGGCCACGGGACATGTTGACGTTTTTATATAGATATATATATAAAACCACCTCTTTAACTAAGAAGCAGTCAGGAAAGTTAGTCATTTGGTGTTCACATCTGCCTGCACTTGTACATAACAAGCCAAAGGAACACCCAAGGGCTGCTGTTCTGAGTCAAGCCTTAATACAAGGTGTGCCTTGAGTACATCCTTAGGAAGCTGCACTGTCACAGATCCCACAGTGGCACTTATTGTTCAACACTGTGAACTTGGGAAAGATGTCATATAGCCATTGAGTACAAAAATTCATCCAGGAGGGTTCTGAACAGCCCTTTCCTCCATGGCCAAATACCTCTGTCTCAAAGAAAGCAAGAAGGGCTACCTGGCTCTGCTACACACTCGACTTGTATCCTATCCTTGTCCTCTTTCCTCCTCCTGCACTGTCACATTCCCCTCGCACAGAACAAAACCATAGTGAAAGGAAAGAAAAATCTCTGACATCCAGGGAGGGAGCCTATGCTAGTTGGAAAAAAGGAAAGTTGTTCTCCCATTCCCTATCATGGCCTGGCATGGCTCAGTAGAGGGTTCTGGCACAAAGGATTACTTGCTGCCCCTATCTTGCAAATCACCAGCACTAATTCTCATTTTCTTACAGTTTCACATGGTCTTCTGATCTCAGCATGTCACAGAATGGTATCTCATCCCTGCTGTGTCAGCCCTCTGAGAGAAGGACTCTGGTGATGTGGCATGAGCACCACAAGTCTCTTCATGGACCAACAAACCCCAGGATCTGAAGGGCCATCTCCACAATATACCTGTGCTGAGATTTGTGTTGTCTATTTCAAAATCCACGGTGTTCCCCCATCTCTGGCAGTTTTCAAGTTCAAAAACTGTAACAGTGAACAAAAATTATTTCTGGAGCTTTCAATTATGTAACAAATGAGAATGTTGTTTCAAAACGTTTCATGCACTGGCCTAGCCCTGCTCCCACTGCAGTCAAAGGCAGAGGTCCAGCTGACACCAGCAAGAGTAGAATTAGGGTGGTGGGAAATTGTTTTGAAAATCAGATGGAAAAAAGTCTCTGAACAGTATCTGCTTTCCCTTTTTGCCCTCTCTTCACAGATCCACACCCATCTCTTGTTCTCCCTAGCTGTGGTGAAATGATGCACTAATTGGTTCTGCATGGACAAGACCACACAGAGGAAGTGATGTTGCCATAGTATAATCTAATCAAAATAATTCTCAGGTCTGAGTGAGCATTTAAATAAAAACACAGAGCAGTCCTTGACAGTTCATGCCTGGTGTAAAATGACTGAAAGCTACAGGTAATTTCAATCCAAGATGCGTTCCTAGCTTGTTTGCCTTTCCATCAGATATCTTTTAAATCCTAATTATATGTAATCAACAGTATAAGCAACATGATTCTTCTTGTAGTTGACAAATTCCTGGGTACATTTAGCATGCTTTCAGATAAGTACACAAGAACTATATAATCTAAGAATATAACTAATATAACTAAGAATATATAATCTCTTTCTACCTGAGAGACCTTTACATCATGTAATTACAACTTAGCTCAAATAAAAACATTCTTGAAACAAGTACAGCATCTTTTAGATCCACAAAGCTAATTTGAGGAGCCAGTGGGCATGATTAGGTCAGAAAACAAGGAAGCCTGGCTGGGAATTAAAATGAAGGTCACAGATGAGTGACTTTATTTTTGGCTGGACCTTCCCAGCAGGGTGTTTCTTCATTACATCAAAATAATAATCCATCTGGGTGCACAATAGGGCAGATCAGCCCTTTTGCAAAGTGACCAGAAAGGCTGTATTATGACTTCATCATCCACATGTAGCCTCCTAAAACAGGGCATGATTTTTGGGGTTTCTGAACATCCACCCTTCTAATCCACTCCACTCTTTGGGAGGGTCCAATACACCAGAGAGAAGATGACTTTGCTTGAAGGATTAGCTAGACTGATAGGGCTGAAGACCCAGGCAGAGTGTATGCCTCCCATACTGGTGGATCCAAAAACCTGCCATGGGGGCTGGTTGTCCTTCTCATGTCTGTCAGGCTGCAGGAAAGGTGAGCCAGGACCAGATGTAAGTCTCACGTGGACCACGACCCCAGCCATGGGAACTGCTCCCCAGGGCTGAACACAGGGGCAGAGACCAGGCTGGTAACAGAGCCCAGGGCAGCCCCAGACATGGTGAGAGCATCAGCCAGTCCAGGGTCCAGCCAGAGAGCTCAGCCAGGAGCAGCAGGAAACTGGTTAGAGATTGGCCCTTTCTTTACTACTGTCAAGCAGTTCAGAGGATGTCACCCACAGCTCATAGTGACATTGTGATCCAGACTCAAAAAACATGACTTGATTATAATTAACAGGTCAATATTGCATATCTGTGGGAAGAAGTTTAATTTCTTAGGTGATTGAAGCTGCAGGTGAAAAGATAAACTCCAGCCAACTCTCAGGATGTTATCCTGCTCCTTACAAGCTATTTTTCACAGGCCTGGGTAAAAATGAGTAAGTACTACCAACTCCAATCCTATTTCACTGCTCTTGACAAATGAATTTGGGTCATAACAATCATGATTGACCCTCTGCTTGTATGACAGTGTTTTGCATCTTGTAATTTGGATGAAGACGTGAACAGATTTTCATAGCATCCTTGTCTGTCAAGTATTGTCGTCCTGATTCCATAGATGAAGAAACAGCATATTTACCCCAGTGACTTTAAACATGGAAACAGGCTCCACCTTCTTAACCACATATGAGTCTTGTCTACATTAGGATTATGCAACAGTGAAAGAATTCAGGAAGGATATACATAAGGAAACCAATTATTGTACCATTTTTGTAACATGAACTTTTCAAAAGGCTGCCTCAACTATTCACCTATAAAAGAGAATATAATGACAATGTCTCACTACCCTGAGAATCACACGAGTACAAAGTGCAAGGTCTGTGAGCTCAATTCTATCCTCATACTCCAGACAGTTCTTACTGATTGTTTTCAACTATGCTGAAAACTCATCTGATTTTTAAGATTTTTTTAAAATACAGCTAAAGAATTCTTAAGTGATGAAGTTACATCATAGGACAATGCACAAAATATGTACCTGTCATAAACTAATAGCGTGATTTTAAAAATCACATATATTTGAACAAATTATGAATAGAACGTATGACCATGTTGAAAACAAATGTAACTGATATTTAGAGCATAATTCTACTCAAATTTCTATTCAGATGAAATTTCTGCTATTTATGAAGCTTGAAAAATAAAAATTTAAGGAGTGAGTGTTATGAAAGTCTGGTTCTCATTTCTGTGTCAGTTTTTCCACATTAATCAATTGTCCAGACTTTTTTCCATTGTACTCCCTTGGAGGATTCTTCCAAGTCTGTGCCTGTCTTCACTTCTGATTAGCACATATATGACAGAAATAGTTGATTTCTTTTTAAATATCCCATTTCACACTGAGGAGCATAACTGTAGGGTTTGAAAAAGATTGGCCTAAAAGCTGATGCATTTCATGATTTTTTTATGAAAATCCCTAGGTTCACTATGCAGAAACAGCTGCAGAAAATCTATTTGATTGCTTCAGCAGTGTTGAACCTGCTTCTCCCAGACTGTGCCAAAGAAGTTAACAAAAAGATTCCTGGATGCTTCGCAGTCTGGCTGTAGTGTCATGGGAAGGTGAGAGATATTAATGGATTAATGGATGCAGGAAGTAACTCAAGTACCCTGGTCCTACCATGTTTCCTACCATGTCCTCAATTTGTTACTCATTATAAGTTGCCTCTAAAAAAAGAGAAAGAAGCTGAGCTGAAGTATCTGGACCTACGCCCATCTATCAGAGAGTATTTCTACAGCTCAGTCATGACTAGATGTGCATGTCAGGAAGATGAAATCACCAAGGCATTAACTCACCCATGAAATATTGGGACTGTGGGATTAAGCAAATAATAAACTTTACTCAGCCACAACAGTGTCCACTGAAAAAGTTGGTAGATAATAGTGCAAATGTTTAATATTACCACAGATATGGAATGTGCCCAAAACATTTTTACACAAATATAAAGTTCACAGCACCAGACCAAGTCAATAGCATTGAGACTGTGGTGTACTGAATGGTGCTTCGTCAAGGAGGAAACCCTACAGGCATGATAGTCCCCCCATTGAAAGCACTTGAAAGAGAGGTTCTTCATTTCTTGTCATTTCTGGGGTTGCAGCTAGACTCAAGCAAGCCCTGCAGTTAGTACAGACAGTGAACAGTTCTGTATCTGCCTCCACATAACCCTAATGTGATCATTTATGTCATGCCCAGAGGAGTCAGTCAGGATCACAGGTTCCCTTACTGAGCCCTGTACAGGTGTGCACTATGTATGAGCCCTTGCCACATCTTCCTTCCTAAGAAATAAATCTGTGACACTTTACTAGCCTTCTCTCAAATAAATGTCCTTAACACAGTCACTGTGTTTTCTTACCTCAGTGGTCTCCATGTGTATACATTCAGATAAGTCTGCATGGATGAGGGCCTTTTTTGTGAACCATTGACATACTCTTTAATCCTATTTCAGGAATCATGGGAATTTGAACAGTGCCTGAAATTTGTGTAGTTACACAATAAAGTGAAAAATATCACCCAAATGAAATTATCTACTGTTATTTTTGTAGTTTATTCAATTAATCAATTTATCCTATGTATGTATGTAGTATGCTTTATCTACACAGATAGGAATTGTACATGTGGTTTCAGTTATTTTAAATATCAGTTTTGTTTTATGCATTTGAAATTCAGTTGCTTAGTAAGCCAGAAAAGTCCTCATTTTCATATTAGATTTGTTAGTATTACAGGAACGTGTCTTTTCTGACCTTGGTCTTACCCATATAGATATACTTTGATTGGTGTGATGGCACTTCCTTGTCTAATTTTCACAGTGTGCTTGCTATTTTACTTTTCCATTCTTTCTTTTTTTTTTTTCCTCTATCTGTGGCTTACTATCAGTGTGAAAAAAATATTTGCATGACATCAATCTAAGCTACAATTTTCACTTATGGACAAGTAGTCCATTCCATCTGAGTGCAACTGCTCTCAAGACTCCTTCAGTGACAACTTGATAGACCAGTTCCATTACTGACTTTGGTGTTTCTTTCATGACCACTCCCACTACCAGCACCATCCTGATATCACCAGATCAAATGGGGCAACAGTCTTTCTTCAAGCAGTAATACATTCTGGTTAGAAATATGATGGCTAAAAGCCTAAAAGTGTTTCCACCCCCAGCAGCTTAGGCAGGGGTTAGTTCCTTTCCATTTCTTTCAAAAGTGATCCTCCCTTCAACAAGCGTCCTTAGTCCCATCCTGGTCTAAATCCTTGTGGTTCAACCAGGAATTCATAAATCTTTATTACTTCAGGCACTCCTCTTTCTGCATTCATCAAGTGTTTATTTGTATGGTAATACTTCAATATCTTAAACCACTGCTAAGCAATTTATCATAATAAATGGCATTTCCTTTATATTATGTCCCTGTCCTTGTACCTTATCTCTAGTTTGTTTGTTCAGATTTTAAGCTCTTAGCTATTGCATCCAGAATTTCCAAGAGGGATTGGTTATTTTTGTAGTTTTTAACCGTAAGAGACCTCAGCCTAGAGGTTCACAATGATCTATAGCACAGCCCTACCATTATGTCATACCAGGCTGTGTGAAATGCTGTTGCTGTCAGTAACTGCCAGGGACAGACAGATTCTTTCCAAAACTAACCAACATTACTGAACTTGCACCTCTTGCTTCCCCATTTGAAATATTTGATGAGGAATCTCCCAGCCTGGGCCCACTAACAGCAATGCTCCCCTGATCACAAAGGAAGGGAAGCACAGGGAGATCTTTAGAGAACATGAGGAGCTCATGATCATTTGGAAAAATCAGAGCAATGACCTGCCTGCAGCAGGAACTAACAAAATGGGGTGTTTTGCTTCCCCTTTCTCTGCATCTGCAGCCACTACGTCTAAAAGCTTCCCACCAGTGGCTGCCCACCAGCACAAACACTTCACACAGACAAATATGCCTCTATTACATCACCTTCCCTATCTACTATATCTTTGTACAGTTTGCCATCAGTGGGTAGCACTTTTCTAGACCCTGATGGGCATCTTGGCAGGGCTTTGCTCAGTCTCTGTAGAGGACTTCAGTCCTAGTCTTCAACTCCACTACTTAATTCAGCCGTAGATACTTCAGCTTAATGGGTGACATTAGTAGGAAGAGACTGACAAGGGCTGATTCATCACTGCTGCTAAGCTGTGCCATTCTGCAGGCTCCACTTGTCCCCAAAGCTCTTGTCTATATCAGCATTCAAAGCCATGGCTGAGGTGACATCTGCTCAGACAAGTGCCTTGCTCTGGCTGCAACTATCCTGACTGTGATAGCTAAGCTAATCTGTGGGCTTTGTAACCTTTTATAACCAAATGTATGGGCCTGGCAAGGCACCACTGGAAAGAGCCAGAGCAAGAACTGAAATGAGTAGCCAGGGAGTACAGCCATGAACCACAGTTTGACATGCCAGCAGAGCTGTTATACCTCTCACACAGAAACGGGTTTTGGGTAAGGGAGAGAAGGGGAGCAAAGAAATCCTCCAGGAATGTTCTTGAACAGTGACACCTTCTCTCTTACTTGAGACCCTTTTTCTCACCACTGATCATTGTTGGTCAGTCATTTCAGCACAGAGCAAAGAGCTGGCTCCATGTGCATTGTGACAAGAACTGAGGAGAGCATCTCCTTGGTCCTTACCTGTATTTCTCCTCATTCCTCAGATGGGACAGGGTGATCTCTCCTCTCAGGAGCTTGCAGGCCACAGGGCTTACCTATTAGCATGTTTTTTCTCTGCTTTAGCATAAGAGTTTGTTTGCCATATAATAAAGATGGAGCTGATTAAAGCATGTCTGGGCCTGGACTAGTACGTCATCACAACCCTTTGGAACTGGCAGCATTAGACAATCCTCCACACCCCAGGTGAATCTTCTCTTACTGGCACAGTTGTATCTACCTTGCTTTGCACTGCACTGACATGAATCATAAATCACTTTATGGGTAGACATGCTGAGGTACTGCACAATTGCAGAGAAACTGCTCCTCTCAGGCCAGATTTTCCCTGGTGAACAGTGCTCACTGCTGCTAGCAGTGGAAGCAGAGTGTGTCAGCCCTGCTCTGCTGCAGAGAGGGATGTTGAGCAAGCAACTGCACTGCTGTTGACTGCATGCTGTGTGAGGAGAGGCCATTTGGATGGCCGTGTCCTGTCCCTTCCTGCAGGATGGATTTATTGAAAATTCAATAGGGTTTGAAGCTGTTAGAGATCAGATTTCAGCCCTGAGACATTTGATCATAGAATCACAAGATACCAGGCTGGAAGGGACCCCAAGGTCCCAAGCAGGAGCTAGTGTGGAACACTTTAAGACACTTAAAGAAACTACAGCTGCTCACTGGCAAACACCAACATGGTTAACCTGTGACCAGCAGCTATTCACACTCCAGGGGCTGGGAAGAGCCCACATGCCTACATATACAGGGGTCTCAAGCAGAAAGCAAAGACCATCTCTTTTGGATGCAAGAAAAAAGTAGCAAAGGCCTTAGATACTTGGAGGAAGTAGAGGTATAGCCACGGTGGGACTGAGATTGCCCCCAGCTGCTCCTTCCTGGAGGACATACGAAGGACCTGGAACCACCAGTGCAGAGCACATCACAGGTTTGCTGTGCACAGGATGAGTAAACATCTACTCTGCATCATAAATGGTGCTAGTCCCTGCCTCTGTCTTCACTGAAATAAGGCAGGACTATAAATGACCATGTAGAGAAGGAACTCGATCCTGCTGAATGTGAGGATGCGTGGGACAGCCACCACACAATTTCCCTCTCCTTGTAGCAGAGTCCTTGTCATGCAGAGAAATGCTGACAGGTACTTCAGTCTTCTGAGACTCAAACCTTCTCCCTCAAAGGCCCAGAAGAGCTCAATAGCTCCTCTGTGGGCTAAGGAGTCTGAAGACAGTGCTGCTCTTCATCCTTCCTGAGCAGCTGGACCGTACAGCCACATGGTTTGGAAACAGGATCTCCTGTTTACTTTAAGGGGGGGGAGAGAAGCTAACCAGGCTGCAGCAGTTGTCAGGAGCTTATGTTTCCAGATCCAGAGGCACTGTGCTTGCAGGCCAGCCTTGGGGACTCATTACATGAAAATTTTGGTATTTCGGGAGACTACGGGTTACAAATGCCAACACTTTCCTCTGTCACTCAAAATCTGAATTTTCCACGGTGATTTCAAGGTGAAAATAACTGAGGCCTATTACTTATTTCCTGGACATCCAATACCTCTTTAGAGACACTGTGATTCCCTCATGTGAATGACCAGTAAAGTCTGGGATGCAAAGAACTCCATAGATCTTCATAAGCCCAGACACTTATGTGTAGAGAATAGTTGCTGAAAATTCCAGCGACAGGGGTTTCCAGAAACAGGGAAATTATTGCAATCACTGAAAGAAAAGAAGATGCAAGTGTCCTTCCAAAAATCTTATAATAGTTAAGTTTGCTCTCTATTGATTTATCCATTTGGCTCATAAAGATAAAATTAATGAAATTTTTTTTTACAAGAAATATTTTAAACTGTTTCAAAAATTTATCTTTCTTCTCTCAGGTCCCTCCCTGACATAAATATTACATTCATAAATCTAGCCTGTGATAAAGTGCTCTCCTAATTTATAGGATTGAGTCCCCAGAAGAAACCATTGCCTGTGAAGTTTTGCCAACTCTCCAGCTAAGCCTGTGAGTGTTTCACTCCTCTTCTTGTGGATTGCTCCACTCCTAAATGAGTTTTAAAGTGTTGTGCCTCTGGTGCTTTTTCATGAGCCTTCCTCAGGCCCAGCTTTCATAGGGTTTCATTTAAAAAAAAAAAAAGAAAAGGGCATTTAGTGGTGCTAATGCAGAGGCAACTTGCCAGCCTCTAAAGAGAGACATTTCACATAACATCCTGTCCTATTTAACCAACCTCTTTATCACCTTGATATTGACAGCAAACAGAAGAGTGTATGATGGCAATAATTTTTGACAAGCTGCCCTTACCACCCTTACCAGTGAGTTTGATTCAAACCCACAATTCTTCAGCACTTGCACTACTGACAAGCCTGGAATCTGAACCAGGAGACCAATAAATATTGTAAGGTAAAAGATCTTGGACAGGACAGACCGGGAATGAGATCCATCACACACAATGTATAAATTCTGCACTTCAGTTTCTTCAGAAGACAGGCTACTTCCCAGCTTGCTTTGCTCATTTCAATTTCCTGTCATTGAAAAATCCTTTTAAAATTACAGAGTTTTTACTGTCAAATCATGAATAAATAGTATAACTTCCTCTGCCCTCTAAGAAATCTTTTCCCTGTATATAATTTGATTAAAAGAGCATTGGCTTATTATGGAAGAAAAATGTACAGAGAATTTATAGTCAATTTGAGCCTGATCATTACCTATAAATATCTTTGGACATGACTGTTTCCTATGTAAAACAGGCCCAGCAGTTCAGCCAAGCTTTCAAGTAGCCTGGCTGATAAGGCTACTTCAGTTTTCAGTCCCAACTTTTTTAGTTTTCTTCTTCCTTTTTCCTCACAATTTTATACTATCAGTGTCTAGTCCCTAACCAGTATGCTGAATAAAGTTTACTGAAGGCCAAGTGTCCTTTTACACATCTGCAGACTCATCCCCACTCCCCTTCACACCTCCCAGCTCACCTGAACTGCTGTCTTTTGGTAACTAGAAGCTTCCAAGCTTCCAAAGACCTTTTCTTCAGACATGATATCTCTATCCTCTCAAAACATCTTGATTGATGTGAAAGGCAGACAAAATAACATTTGTCACATTGTTTCCCCATTTCCCCAGATGATGATTGAGTTGAAAAGGACAGAAGGAAATCTTGGAAAGTCTGCGGTTAGATTTTCCAGCTTCAATGGAGTTAGAGCAGAAATTACTGGCAGCCATGCATATGGTTGGTGTACCATATAGTCTGTTGTGAGGCTCACCTGCACAAGAATGCAGCTGGTGCAGCCCACCTTCTACATCGCATCTAGATAATAGAGCTAAGGAGAGGAGGAACATCCCCAGGATCCTCCTGAGTTCCTATGTGTGCACAGAACCACTGATCTGGGATAAAAAATAACCACTAGTATGGAGTATAAAAATATAATCTCTCATACGTACCTTTAAAATCTTTGAATCAGTTTTATATATGTCAAATATATAAGCCAACCAAAGAACAAAAGTTAATTATCAAATTATTACGAGCTCTACCATATTTTCTAATTTGATAGTCCATCAGTAATGGATACAATAATGTTCCTCAGGTCAGATTTTTTTTCATCACTCAACCTAGCATAGCAAAACTCCTACTGATTTCATCTGAAAGCACAGTGTACTGATGTGGCCCATGAGTAAAGCTACACTGCAGGTCTCAAACTTCCAGCATTATCAAATCCTTCATCTCTGTTGCAAATCTCAGTATATTTAGGAAAGAAAGATAAAGCTCTTAGACACATATAAACAGAGGAGACCAGCTTTTGTTTAAAAGATTAAACAGAAACGTAAACTTGGCTCTGCAGCTTGCAGAAGAAAGCTTGAAAGGTTAAGACACCAACAATCATAAAACATCCTGTTCTTCAGCTGTCTTGATTTTTAGCTTTGTCTCATTAAGAGTCCACACATAGAAGTGCAAAATTATGTTCCTAAAGAATATGCATGTGGCAGGCACTCAGTGAACAGTTTTCCCTATAAAAAGCTGAATTTGGAAGCATGGCAAGAGTCCTCTAATCACTGGTACCCCATTCAATTTATGAGTGGTGGCCAAGCACTTTGGCCATGCAAAGCAGACTCTGGGAGGGTTTGGATATTAGCACTAATTGCACAACATATCTGGATTCAGTCAGCCTGTATTCATTATACAGGACTGATATTAATTCCCTAAGATCCCACAGCCTTTATAAAATATCAAGAACTTAGAAGTAGGAATACTGTTTCTATTAACTTTTTTGTCCAGTCTGATTTTTATTGCCTTTTTAGACCACTTTGGCAGTAAATATCCTCCTAAAGGCTTTTGATACTTCCCCTGAAAATGCAGAGAAGTCTGGCTGTAAATGGGAATGAGGTCCAGCCAGTCGAAACAGAAATGCAAAAAGAAACCAAATACTTTTAAGGTTTAATCACCTTTAGCATAAATCTACCCCATACAGGAGCAATAACAGCATGTTTCCAGCCATCCAACGCTGGATTGTTTCTCCAATTGTCCCCTTTAATTAGCCTTTCTGTCCCCTGGTGCTCTTGTTTTATTACTTCAATTGTAAACAGGACATTATTCAAGACTGTTTCAGACTAATTGCACTACAAATATTAAGGGCCTGGTTGTTAAGTGGTCATAAATGAGACATTGTAACTACTGAATGGTTAATAAAAATAATGTAATGCAATTGTTCCATGTAAATACAACTGAGCAGTGTAATATTTTATAATGATGACTATTTAATTGGAATTTAGGTTCAGCAATTTTGGATTTCTGACAATATCACCATCTCTATAGCAACTGGCCTTTGAAAGCTAATTCTCTATTTTTCTACCTTCCCAAACAATTCTGTGCTACACTCAAACCCAGATACACAAACTGAATGTACCTAGACCATGAGTTGCTTTGAGAAGCTCAGTCTTGGCTCCTTAACATAAGCATCTCTCTTAGATGACCAGGGTCCAGAGGCAATGGGCACCCACAGAAACTGTGGGCTCTGGTGCTTCTTAGCATCTCTAAAAAGGACTAAATCTGCACTGTGATGTAGAAATAATTCCTGGTCTTCTGGCAGGGCCAAATGTGGTTAAGACCCAGTGCTCCAGAGAATATTTTGAGTAAGTTCTGGAGCACAGTAAGGAAGAAATCCTATATGTGAGCAGGATTACTTCAGACATTAATTCAGGACTGCCTGTGAGCTCAAAGATAGTCCGACATCTTGTCAAGGTGCAGGTGTGGCCAGGCTTGCTCAGCCCAGCTCTATCAACTTTCATCTCACCATTCACTGCAATGCTATGATATGACCAACACAGGCTACACTTCTTCCTAGAAGAATTTGGTGTGTTATGCAGTAAAGCAGTGCAGAATAGAGAGACAGCTGTGTCACAGATGTCCTAGGCAGAAAAATAAACGCCCAGAGCCACAGAGCAATAAGAGTGCTGTGGTTTGCATAGTTCCCCAGCATCTGCTCTAAGGAAAAATGTGAATGTCAGCAAGGGGATAATGCAAGCAGTAAAATACACATTTCAGTGACTATCACTAGTGAAAATGTTCCTCAGGTTATCCTGCCGTAGAACAAATTAGTTGACAACTAATTATGTAGCAACAGCTCTTGAGCCCATAATCCCTGTCAAATTGCACCAAGTGAGGAGTGAGGACCTGTCCCACAAGTCATTATACAAACAAACAATTTAACATGTTGTTCTATTGTATTTAACCCAAAGCTGTGGCAAGCAGAATATTTCAGTGAGCAAACCCAAGTATCTTAAATCAGAAACAAGATAGCTCAAAGGGCCAGCCAAATCCCCAATATAAACATTTCTATCGGTGGTTTCATTTGTGGAGTGACTTGTTGTAACACCGATTGATTAGTTTGTAAATTTTGCTGTGGGTTCTTTTTCTTACCTTACCTACGTTTTGCTAGCAAAATCCAAACAAGCATTCAGCTCCTAATGTTATCAAGCAGTTGCTACAAGAAGCTCTGACCTTTTAAACTCTGTAATCCTTAGGGGAATAGCAAACTCTTCTACTCCACTAGCTAAGAAGGCCACTTTTTAAAAATTAGAATTGTATTGAAAGGTGTAAAAATCACAGTCTCAGCTTTTAGTTACCATTCCCATTGATTCCTCTATTAGGAAGGATATAGGTGCTACAGAAAAGAACATGACCTACCACTTCTTCCTGGAGGAAATTTACTTGACACTTGGCTTAATATGAATATCCAACATGGTGAAGATTTAATCCCTTTCCCACCAGTTACTGCAAAGTGAAAGAAAATGTGATCATGAAGCCCAAAAATACACGTGTTACATTACTTTCAGGACTTCTTAAATAATCACAGAGCAATTCTTCACACAGCTATCCTCAAAAACCCTTCCAAAAACAGGAACTGTCACACAGAGAGAGACAAAGCATCTGATCACTAGAGGTTCCTGACTTTCATGATTTTCCACAGGAGTAAAATGAAACACCTCTAGTCATCTGGGTCCAAGTGATTTGATTGCATGAGAAGGCCTTGTCAGGAGCGGGAAATACAGCCACTCCAGCGCCAAGTTAATCACACACCCACTGGACTGCTTTTCCTTACCCAGAGCTCACATTAAATTCAGGCTTTGGTGCTGCTGTTGCAAATACAGTTAATAACTTTAAAATGAATTAATAAAGAATAGGATCTCCTGAGGAGTTCTCGTCTCTAATTAAGTGGTGGCAGGGGAAGCGTGTAGTGGAATAAGAAATAATTGAAACAAAGAACCTTTCTTTTTTATCAAGCTATTTAGCATTTTGGCATCCTTCCAGATACATTTCCTATAATTGGAAACATTAAATTGCCTGATTTAAATTTGCAACCCCCTGCTCAAGCACACAGTCCCATTGAAGGCTGTGGCACTGGTCATGAGTCAGACTCTAACTGGAGAGCAAGTTGTGAGGATACAATGCTGTTATGTTCTATGAAAGGGCTAGGTGAGGGGTTTTTTGCAGAGAACAGTTTCCTGAAAAATACTGTTTCAGTAATAGCCATATATAATGTAAGTAAAAAAAAAAAAATTGAAAATTTCATCCTGACATTTCAATTTCAAGAGCACAAAAACATGTAATATTTTGTACAGACTATACAAAGGATTTTCTTTTTTAACCTTTAACCTCCAAGCCTAACCACCATAAAAAATGTAATATTTAGGAGTGAAAGAAATGTGTTGGTAATTTCTGGATAATTTCTTTTTGCTTCCATTTAAGTTCACCAAGAAAAATAAACACATTTTGTTTCAGGTAAATGCAACCTGTTTTGGGGAGGTTTTGGGTTTTTTTTTTTTCAGTCAGGTCAGACAAACAAAAAAGTCAATTACTGCACAACTCTAAACCTGATGCTAATAAGAAACCCTTCTACTAATGCTCCAGGTGCAGTAATGTGCTGACAGATTTTGTGTAAACAGGGTGCTGTTTTGTGTGACGGGATGTCTCCAGTGTCCATTCAATCACTTACCTCTCTATCTGTATCATGGTCCTTATGCCTTCTACTCATATTCCAGGGTTTGTGCCATGCACCACAATTCCTTCTTTCTCTTCTGTCAGGGTAACAGCACTATCAAACCCTGTCCTCTCAACAAATTTCACCCTGTGCCTCTCATGGACTGATCTGTGGCACAAGTTCATGGAGCGAGTCAGGATCAGACATCAGAATTATTGCCGCGAGATGTGGGGAAAAATGTCCACGAAAGAGAGAGGAGCAAAAGCTGAAAAAGGAAAATACTTAACAGTAATAGAGACAGGCTATAAATGCCAGCCACATGAAGAGCAAGAAGTCAGGGAAGTGTTTGTAAGTAAATATGGAAAGATGAGTGGGAAGTGTGAGGACACCAGCAGCAAGAAAGATGTGCACCCTTTTAGACAGATGGCCAAAGCTTTGGTGACTGAAGCCTCAAGATGGGTGCTCCCTGCACTGAAACGGGTGAAGAGGAGTCCCAGCAGGGAACCATGCATTTTATGTCTCTCCAGACTATCCCAGAGGTTGTGACCTCACCAGCGCATCACAAATGCTGCTTATTTAATGAATTTTTTTGTGGGAAAGTGAAGAGGTATTCCTGTGAATGTACATAGCAAGAAGCTGGTTTTATAGTTAATTCAAGGACTATATTGAGGACTATATTATTTATCCAAAAGTTGGGATTTAGTTTCATGGCGTGTCACTAGATTTTAACACTGTCAAGTCTTGTAAAAATATCTTTTAATAATTATAGATTGTACCTAAAACAACAAATAGTAGAAATCCCAAAATCTCTTATATTTCTCATGAGATGAGGAAGAGGTCTGTGAAGGAAGCATTGAGATAAGAGGTCTGGGCTTCTGTACATAAGCAAATTAGATCAGATGTAGGTCTTTACTCTAAATTAAATTTAAAGTAAAGACAAGAAAAATCACTCTTTACGTATAGAAAATAATTTCAGGCTGAAGTCTCTGCCACTAAAAAAATAGTAAAAAAAAAAAGGTGAAAAAAATGTTGGCTTGAAAGAGGAGGATAAAACTTGTTCTGTGGTTGGTCTCTCCAAGACTTATTTTGCTTCCTTTTACACATACATTTGTGGGGTATCTCAGGAGATTGCTCACTGAACTTCTCTTCAGAACCCTGATGATCTGCTGTTGGAGATAATAAAAATAATAACCCAGTGACACTCTCAGTATTTCTATCTTAGTCCTCCATCTCATCCCAAAGAAGGACCTAGGTAGTCTGCTCCTCACTTCTCAGCATCCCAGATTCTTGGGTTCTTCCTCACTTGTGCATCAGCTGTTCTTCCCTGGTACCTCTGAGAAGAGTGATGCCTTCCATATGTCTTGGTAGGTAAGGACTGCTACTTGGCAATATTCTAGTCCTGAGGGGCCCTTCCAGCTTTGCTTTTGAGTGTTTCTGGGAAGAAACATTTAATGGGTTCATACCACTGCAACGTGCAACCAGTGGGTAAACACTAATCCATTCAATTTGCTAAAAGCAAAATTGATGGTTTCTAGAGATACAGCTGCTGATTTTGCAAAACCCCAACTCCCCACTGGAGAGTGAGGGCATCACCAGATATGCAGCATGGGCACAAAACTCCCGTATCTCAATATTTTGTTTGTTATTCGAGCAGTCTGCTTCTCTGTGAGATTTTTAACACGCCCCATTGAGTTTCTGCAATATTTAGAAAAAGCTCTTATGAAACTGCACAGTCTACAGCTGAAGAAGGAAAGGTGCTTTATCTACTGTTACCCTTGCTTTCATCTTCCTACATTATGTTAAAATAGTGTACAAGTGCACATATGTCAGAGAGAATTTTTTCCTGAAATGAACCCACAATTCCCACATTTGTCGATTCCTTTGAATTTCAAAGGATAACCTCAAAGGGCACCAGTAAGAAAAAGTGATATAGTTAAATGGTCAATACCTACACGTTTATAATTCCAAGTTCACTTTTATACATACACATTATTACATTTCAAATCATTAGCTATGTTTTTAGATGGGGTGGAGGGAGAGAATGGCTGAGGGAATGATTTTGAGAGTGTTGGGTTTTTCTTTTCAAAGCTTATGAGAATCAAGTCATTGAGCTTGAGAATACTCACACGTTCTTTTTAAAGAGATGTGTTCTCCACCTTCTGTAGGGCAATGTTTTCCCATATATACTTTTAGACCAACCCTTGTTGCTTCCTAAGCTAATCACACCCATGCAAAGCAAAAGTGATTTAGAATCTGTAGTTAAACATATGTTGGAAGAATATGTTGAGCTTCATCTACTACTTAGCAAAAAACTTGCTCCAGGGCATCATCAAGGATCTGGGGGTGGTAGAGCAACAGTGGTGCCAGAGTTTGCTGGAGGAGTGGCTGTATTGGGAATCACCTCAAGCATCATACTGGCTCTCCAAACAGGAGTAAGGCAGGGGCCATGAAAGACATCATGGACGGCAGCTCCTTGTAAAGAGGGCAGGAGGCCTCAAAATATACCTGTAACTGTAGATTCTGGCTTTTCAAGTGGTAGCCAGTTAAAGGCTAAATGTTTCTGGCTTAGGTCTATGATAGGAAATAAACAGAAACTGGCCTTCAGCAAAGCATCTCAAATAAAAATTCCTTATACCTGGAAAAAACTAGAATGACTGCTTTTCTTCTTTCCTCATGTAAGCAGGTTTTCTTTAACTGTTCCAAAATATGACATCCTAGGAAAACTATTAGAATTTTCTGCTAGAAAGTATAAAGCAGTACACAACCTTGTCCTTTAACAGAAGTTGTTTGATAGTCAGTCTGGATGACAGAATACAGATTAATATCAATGTCATGAGCTCCTTCATCTGTTCACTTCAAAGCCATCATTTATCCTATTTTATTTTCTGTTATAGCCCTATGCTGCTAAAAAAATCCAAAATTTTTAAAAAACAAACCAAAACCACCAAACAAACAAACAAACAAACAGAAACCCCAAACAAACAAAGACTAAAACACATCACACACACACCGCTGCCCCAATTATTGAAGCAGGGAAAACAATTAATCTTTAGAGCAGAAAAATTCATCCAAGAAAGCAAAAGTAATTCTGCAGTTTCCACTAGTGGATGTTAATTATATAAAAGGAATTATATGGTCATCCATGCGTCGTTTTACCAAAGTTAAATCATCATCATGTGATTCAGAGTTTTACTCAAACCCAGAGACTACCGAAGGGGAAAGGGATGCTGCCAAAGGGGAATAGACATTATCCCCTTTAAGACATTTGAGATAAGTGTTATTTAATTAGGTTAGGATCAGCTGTTGTGAAATATAAATAAAAAATTTCAACAGTAAGGCTGCTTGATACTTTTCTTCAATTGTACAATTACCTTACGTTAGCTCTGGGTGATACTAAATGTCACTATTAGTAGCAGAAAATCATGTATGAATAACTGCTAGCACCTGAAGACAAGCTTAGGCTGAAATTGTATTTGGTCAAACAGCTAGTGCTGTTTGAAAGCCTGCTAAATGACAAAATTCTCTCTTTCTTCCAAGTTGCTGTTCTGCATCCAAAACAACTAGAAAATGAGCAAAAATGCAAGTACTAACCAAGCAAGAAGTTGTTTGCAGTTGAAGGGATGCTTGTTACAACTGTGCATTTTGGGAACTGGTAACATGGCCACCACTCATATACCATCTGACTCAATTATTCATCTGAAGGAAGGCACTATTTAATGAAAATTTGCTTCCTTCTGATTTTACTCAGATAGGTTAACAACTCTGAAAATGTCTTTGCATATATAGATATTTTCTTCTGAGTTTATAAGTGTAAGACTGCAGTGCTCTCAATAATAAATAATTATTTTTAAACAGTGGATAATGTTTAATATATTTGCCTCTTCAGCAGAGTTATTTACAAGAAAAAATCTGTGTGAAGGTGATGGTGATGGCAAAGTGAAAACCTGCATTTCTCTCTAAGAGCAACATCCTCTGGGTTTACTTCAGGCTTTGTGGTGTACACATTCACAGGTGTAAATATGTATGGTGTACACATATATATACACATGGATGTGGGAAAATGTAAATACCTTGTTCAGCTGTTGACATCACAAAACTGATGGAATGCAACAGTTTTTCTAGATGACAAAAAGGTTTTCTGTGGAAACTTTATACTTAAGTTCAGTTCTCAGCTCACTTCTATGAAGACTGCACTTTGCAATACAACAAGCTCTGGGCTAGCATTCCTTAGATATATGTCACTGCCTAGAAAGAGAGGGAAAAAGCTAGAAAGGAGGGAAGGATGCAAGAAAAGTGTGCTATCCTTTTTGTAAAATTTCACAAAGGCTGTGGTAGGTGAAATAAGATCAACATATACTAATGCAGACAATCATTGCACTTATTTGTACAGGCCAAATCAGCTTAGAAAAATGGATATGTGGACACCACAGCAGAAGCAGCACAAGCTCTCCTTATTTGATGTTATTGGGCTTTTGTTTTGTTTAAGGAATGCAAAAGGTACTCTCCACTTGTACAGTGTGCATTCAAATTGAGTTAATTTCAGAAGATTAAAGACATTGAAGGGATGATGATACAAGCAGCTATAACACCCTGATTCACAAAGGAATCCTGAACAGAGCCAAAAGCCTGAAACGTGAGCTGACAACACTAAAATGAAACACTAACAAATACATTTGAAAGATTAGCAGAGAAGCCAAAAATTGTCCAGCTAAGAAGCAGTTCACACTGACTCAGAAAGGGGAGATCAAATTTTCAACAAAGAGCAATGACAAGTCATCATTATATACCTCACTTTAAAGTGCAGACAAAAGACTAATCCACAAGAGGTCTTCTGTAGTGTTCCTTGTGCCTCAGTGTCCAACTGAAATAGGCACAGACACCTCCCTAAAGACGCTTGCTGTTGGTTGGGAGAGTCAACAGAAACCAGTACTCATGTCCATGTGAAGACTCTATTGCAAGTACAACCAGTATCAACACACAACAACAACAAAAATCCCAAAGATCATCAAGTATATCAGCAGCAAAAGGCTAGCAGACAAACACAGCAGTAGGGATGGCAAAGTAAATTTCAGAATATCCAAGACTCATGATGTCCCTGTCAAAACACTACAATGTGTTCTCTCTACAGATGTGCCAGATGTGGGAGAATACGTCTGGATAAGCAAGGGCATTTGTGACTGCCTTGAACTATACAAACTTTTTAATCTGTCAAGCAGTGTTTTACAAAGCAGGAGAAATTCATACAAAGGCAGTGGTACAGCTGCAGGTGAACAGTTTTCTCCATTCCAGTTCTGGGTAACAGACTCTAACAACTTCTAATATAGGTAGGTACACTTTCTCGTATGGGTGAGGTTATTAATTTCCCTATTAAATTTAGAGACATACAAGACTGATCCTGCAGACCTCACCAGAACAGCTTGAATGCTGAGAAGCTAAATAAGGGGCTTCACTGGGAGAAAGGAGACATGGTATTCATCTGTGATAAAAGGAATTCATCTGTTTCCTTAACATACATAAAAATTCTCATTGAGGTTGATTAAAATACTCCCACTATCTCAAACAGAAATAGGATTGTACATAATGCAAGCTTTACAAGAAATGCAATGTTGATTTTAATAGAGCCAGTCAAGAATGTATTATACTGAAGACAGAAATATTCCTGTGCAACAGCTCAAAGCCTTTCCAGAACTAGGGTATATATAGTATATTTTTATACAAATAGTACAAAGATATTTTTTCTAACAAAATACAAGAAGGATGTTTGGGATTCATAAACACATTCACAACTACCCATCCCTTGTCCAAACTCTCATAAAACCAGAATAAGAATAACATCAGACTGGATGATATTCTTTTCCTTACAATAAACTTTGTGCATGCTTCTTTTCATTATAACCACATGTACTCCCTGCAGCTGATAATTTAATGTTCAAGGACTGGTGGTTCTTGAAGCCAAGGCCAACATCTGTTGTAAAAATGAAATATCCTAAAATGAAAGTATTTAAATTGCTTCTGAGAGACATGTTCACGCAGTTTTTTGAATGTCTTCAACTTCTTGTTAATAGGCAACCATTGAAACTAACATAAAATCTCCTTCCAAAGAGTGGTTTGCAGCCTTCTGAGAAAAGAATACCAAAGTCTTCAGTGTAAAGTACAAGACGTTCTTCATTCAAAAAAGGATGCACTCTGGGCTTGATACATTCCATAAATTTCAGTGAAAATACAGAAAAGCAGCAAGGCAGGGTAAGTTTTAACCTTAAAAACAAACCAGTCTAGTTTTAGAATTTGACTCGTGAAGAATATGACATTCTGGCTTGGTGCCTTCAGTTTTTCAGCAGAAAGACATTTCCAAATGGATCAAGAATATTCAGTTTTCCAACCTGTACCTATTTGGGTTATCTTGTGTTAAAGCACAAAAACAAACACATAGATTAACCTTCAGTCTGAAAACAGCCCCAGGGAATCCAGTAAAAATTGTTTTGAGTGCACCAAACGTAACAGCATATGGTTTATATTCCTTTCATTCTTAATGCATCCAGTTTAGTCTTTCATTAACTGAAACCATCTTTGTCAACAAAGCTGAAACATAACCATCTCATTTTTAAAATCTTTCTCAGAAAAGAAAATGTTCTTTCAAAATTTAATTACAAGCATGTTCTTGACGTGAGCTAGCACACTAATTTAAACATGATACACCAAAATTAAATCAGAACAGATCTTAACTGTTCTATGTTTGCTGCATGTTCGTAAGACATTTTGGACCCCATCCAAGATAGCACAAAAGCATGTGTTTTCTCTTTGCTTGTATGGGACTTGACACAACCTTTCACAGTCTAACTTTGTTTCTCCTTTCCACTCCTCCGTCTTTTCCTGATGGCCCCATCTGCCCTTCCAGGAACAGTAACTCTGTGGTACTGTCTGTCAAGAAAGTCTCCTCAGTACTCTTGGTCCTTCACACCTGTTGCCTTCTTCTTGGTGCTTCATTTTGGGATTATTGGGATTAACATCTGTTGTAGATGTAGACTCAGCACCTCCTTTTGAATCTGGCAGAAATTAGCCAGAGTATTGGTCATTTCTCTGCTCTCATCATGCAGGTAGGACAAGACTTCAAAATGTGTTTAATGTGAAACACAAGAGAAAAATTCTAGTTGAGGCATGACTGCAGATCCCCATGTTCCTGTGTCCTGAAGGTGGTCTGATAAATCTCACCCCACACTTTCAAGTATTTTCATGAAGAGCAGTTTCCAAAACTGAAATTCACATAGTGGTCCAGGGAAACAACTATGCTTGAATTAAGATGTGAAGCAATGGGCCATGTTTTGGTCCTATTTCAGGAAAGGTAAAGATTTTTGAAGAGTTAGTTACTTGGCAAAATCCAGGATTTCTAAGTTAAAAAACTTGAGAATCTTGACACCATCTTATCTGTGTTTCTACCCACTTCATTTTACTGGGTACAGGCAGTGTTCAAAGGCAGCAATCAGTTTCCTAATAACTTCAAAAGTCATTACCTTTAAATAGAGGCAGTCACAGTACCTTCTGTTTTGCCAGTCAGCAGATAGTTTCACCTATCCCCACCTTCCATGGAAACCCTGGAGCACCACCAGACCTGTGTTCTCTGGATCCAGTCAGTAGAAGGGCAGCCCTGGTCCATGCGCCAGGGCAGTACAAGTTACATTTCACCTTTAGGCTGTACTGTGGGCACTTCTGCTGTGTCAAATTGTTCCTGAGGTTGCCGGGAAGTGATGGTTCCAGCAACTCTGTTAGAGAATATTTTGCTGCTGAAGTGATTTCTTCCAGGCATTGCTTGGAAGTGGCAGCTCCTAATCCTTCAAAAGTGAATGGTGTTTTGGCTGCAGTGGAGAACAGAGGAAATTAGCCAAAGAGGACATGGAGGACAGGTGTTTATGAGAGAGAAGCCTCTAGAAATTGAATATTACCAAATTACCACTAAGGTTCCCTTATGTAGCCAGAAGAATTTCAGTAGCTTCCCAAACCTGCCTTACAGCTGTGGTCCAAAATGATTTCTTCTTTGTTTGCCAGGACACCAGCAAAGACACTGAAGCAGAGAGGTTCATTCAGATAGCCCCAGGCTGGCAAAGCCTCTCTGGGGCACATTGTCTCAGCCCCCCGTGGACATGCCCCATTCCAGGCTCACATATCCTCCCCCATGGCTGGTTGGCATGTGGTGTCCTGTTCCCTGAGATCCCTGGGATCGACAAATCTGGTGCAATCACCCAGCAAGCAGCCAAATGCCAAAGTTTCATCCCTGCACACAGGGGACTTCAAACATCCCACCTGGATTCCAAAAGGAAAGCAAAACCTGAACATAACCGCACTGAAAGGGTTTGTTGAGCATACTCACTTTTTGCCTCCCCAGGTCTCTCCTGAACTCTGGACCTGAAAAACAAGGGAGCAATCTTTGAACAAATAGCCCACTGGCAGCAGCTCTGGAGATAACCTGGCAGTGGCTGGAGTAATACTTATGGTGAGATGCACAAAGGAAACCAAGTGGCAAGTTTTCGATTTAGGCTCATGGACAGTATAGGCACCTAATTCAACTCACAGCAGTCACCAGGCCAAGATTTGCTTAGGTCAGTCACCAGAAACTGGGTTATGCTTTGTGCTTTCAAAGAGAATTAGGTTTGGAATTTTTAGGTATTTTGATGTTCAAGAGATTCAACAGGGGCAAAGGGACAATCCTTGCCTGCAATTCCTCCAAAAACCCTTTACCCAGATCCATCTTGTAATAAATGCCCTTTTAAATCCTGCAAGATTTAGGAAGCACTTGAACATGACCTTACAAACCTGTAACAGGTTGCTTTTACACCTGCTGCCACCAGCAGATTCACCACTGCCTTACCAAAGGGATGCTCTGTAGTGCTCATGATGGTTGGTTTCCCTCTGTGCCATGGTACTTGATACTGCCAATCCCCAAGCTGACCTGGCATTTCTGACCCTGTCTGCCTTCTATTTAAACAGCACAGCTGGCATATGTGGCATTTTCTTTAGAACAGTTACTCCAGGTTTCAAACATTTACACAGGACAGCGAAGACCTAGCCTTCAAAATCTCAGGGGGAAAAAACTAAACAATAAGCTTTTAAGAGGAGAATACAGGCTAAAAAGACTGAGATATTGCTTGAAAAAATAACTTTATGATGCTTGAGCAAGTTTACAGGTACTTGTGTAACACTCCTTCCACACATGCAGGGCTGGATACTGTGTCTGACCCAGCGTGTTGCCTGGAGAGCCTCCTGAGGTAAACCCTTGCTGTGAACATCCCCAGGCTGCAGGAGTGGTGGCTGCTAAATGCACCCAGTGCACCAAAAGTGCAGTTTCCTATTTAGCTGTCTTTGCTCATCCAAACCTCCACACTCAAAGACTTTCTGCTCCTTTTCATTCGACTGGAAGCATTTATAAAATGAGCAGGCCATCAACCAAAGCAGGCTGCCTCTGCAGACTGCTGACTGCCCTGAACATTCCCTAAGTTTGTAAAAAATATAAATGTATCTTACAAATGACCGGAGCAATGCCTCCCCCAGCTGTATGCAAGGGTGTGCAAAGCAATTACCAAACACTGCAAGGCCCTTTTCAAAGGTGCAGAGACCAGCTGGTGCTCTGAATTAGATGGAAACAAGCTGACAAAAAGGGATCTACACTGGAACAAAAGAAAGGGCAGCTGAGAAAAAAGTCAGAGATAGTGTTAATGAACTGATTTTGAGGCTTGTTGTGGAATATCGTCTCCTTTGTGTGTCAGCACAAACAGTTCAAACAGTGGACACTAGCCTTGTTTGTCCCTTTCTTGAAGTGGTCTGGGCCCAAAAAGCAGTGAATTATGAGGTTTTCAAAGCATGTCATACAGTGACTTGAAAGCAAGGTGGTCACAACTATGGCTAGTTTGTCTGTGGCCCATGGAACCAAATCACTATTTAACATGGGAGCTTTCAGCAAGGATCTTTGAGAGGGGAAAATTTGCTTAAAATTTCTTTTCCATACTGTAAATTGGCTGGTACCAATTTACCAGCCACCATACCCCTGGTAGTTCCAGCCTAAGCCTGTTTAGGCAGATTTGTTCAAAACCAACCTTCGAATTAGGGAAGGCATTTGCTTTCAACACTGACACAGGTCTCCTTCCCTGGTGTCTGTCATTCTGCAGAGAAGTTCAGCTGTGCCCTGCATTTAATCTGACACAGCATGGAACACCACTGGGTACCGAGGCTCTGGCAGCAGGATAATATAAAGGTGACAGCTGTAAATCATGCGTGCTGCTCAGGACTAAAGTCCTTCTTGTGCCTGATGAACCGTGCCAGAGTCAGCACATGTACTGTAATAACAACCCAGGGCTCTTGACAAAGAGAGACTTAACGCTGCCTACTTGTTGTTCCTGTCCTGATGCTGTTATGTTGTTCACACAGCCAAACCATGAGACAGCCATCACCAGTAAAGCCCTCTGGCACCAAGGAGGAGGGAGAGGGGGGAAAAGCCTGCCCAGTGTCCTGGTTTCAGCTAGGATAGAGTTAATTTTCTTCCCAGTAGCTGGTACAGCACTGTGTTTTGGAGTCACTATGAGGATAATGTTGATAACACACTGGTGTTTTAGCTGTTGCTCAGTAGTGCTTAGCCCAAGCCAAGAACTTTTGCGTTTCCCATGCTCTGCCAAAATGCACGAGAAGCTGGGGGTGGGCACAGATAGGACAGCTGATCCAAATTTGCCATACTATGGAATGGCATGCCCAGTAAATAAACTGGGTGGAGTTGGCTGGGAGAAGCTGATCTGTGGTCAGGGGCAGGCTGGGCATTTGTCAGTGGGTGCCCTGCATATATGGTTGGTTTAGCCAGGGCTCACATCTCGCACAAGTCTGGCTGGCTGTCCTGCACGCAGCAGCAACTGGCTTGGTTTGACCCTGCACCCTTCCAAACAGGCCAGGCATGACAGGGCCAAATCTCCCCCAGTCTCCAAGGAGCCACCCAGCAGATGTTGCAGACTCCTCATGTCCTGCCAGGACATGGGTCACAGGCACATGGCACTTCCCCACCTTGCACTGCACAACACGCCCCAAGCACTGGCCGTGGCCCTCTGGAACATGACAGAGTCAGCCTAATTTGGCTCTCTCCAAGCAATGCCCAGGTATATTTTGAGCCAGCATAGATGCTGCTGATCTCTTCCCATGGGCTGCCTGAATAAGTGCAAGCAGCTAACAGGAGCACCTGTGGCAGCAGGAATCAGGGCTGGCAGGTTGGGTTAGCAGTAAAACAGAGATTTCTCATACTGAAACACCTCATGGACACAGCTGGAGCAGGCAGGAATGAGTTAGCACTGAAAGAAGGATGGGCTCTGCAGCCACCTCTGCTGGTCTGGGCATTCTCCATGGAGGCAGCAGAGTCTGTGGTCTCCCAGATTTAAAGCAACAAGATACCATTGGCTAAAAAGTCAGAACACATTTCCATATCATGGAACACATGGATCAGGCACATGCGTTCTGTCTGACCAATTAATCACTGCCACTGCTATTACTATGATTAATGATTTATTGGAAAATACAATTCAATTTTTATGCCAATCCCCTTTTCCATACATAACAGAATAGCAAAAATGCAGCTTTCCAGGTACTTTGCAAGGCCTCAGCCACTACATAAAACAAGTCCAAAAATTCCCTACCATCAAACCTCTCACTTTAAATTTTATAGTCTGTGGCTATAAAATGTAGCAGTGGAAAGCTATTATATTAACTGAGAGATCAACATAATTTACCTAGTTTTGTTTTTTTCTCCGAGACAAAGTAGAATTTTCTCTTAATGGCAACAGGCAGCAATATTTTCTTAATCTGTATGATTTTGTGACTGTTGAATGAGAAGGTGGAGTTAACAAGTTAAGGATTCCCTCCATATGGCATGCATGAAATCATCATCCCTCTATCTTTCAGAGCTTGAAAGAAAACTGTGCTGACAATGAATGGAAAAGAGAAAGAGAAAGAGAAAGAGAAAGAGAAAGAGAAAGAGAAAGAGAAAGAGAAAGAGAAAGAGAAAGAGAAAGAGAAAGAGAAGGAAAGAGAAAGAGACTAACACCAAAACCAAATTAATTTTCAGAGTAGCCTTAATAAAAAAAAACTCACAGGAAGGGAGAAGGTGGTAGAAAAGGTCAAGAGAAAAATTGGGTTGACATCACCAATCACACAGTTTTCTAGATGTCTGGAAAACAACAGAGGTGGAATAGAAGTTTCTGGAGAAATAGCCTAAATTGAAATTTCTGTCCTTCGTCAGCACTCTCATAAAGCTTGTGGTTGTCTGAATCTAGTGCATTTAACTCAGGTCAGTCTGAAGAGTGATAGTTCTTTAATTATACCGCCGAGCACATACAGTATATTTTTCATAAATACCAGTCAGAGGCTCCATATCTTGAGCTTTAAAATCCCATCCCAGAAAGGCAGGGGATCAGTAGCTAGTGCTGGTAAAGGCTGCATGGACAGCACGACCCTGCCATCTTCTGGTGCAAAGCCCAAATACATCAGCCCTGGCCTGTGTAAAGAGGAAAACTGCCAACAGCCAGCTGCATTCCTTGCTGGCTATTCCTGTTGCGTTAGCTCCCGGTAGCCCCCAAGTCCGGGATGCTGGGCACGGTGGCCCAGCCCTGCAAAGCCTCAAGAGTGACGTGATTGTGAGCTTCCCGTACTGTGCTTTTGGGGAGGGTCCAGACCATACAAACCCATGTCACATTTGGAAACGAGAAAAATAAATACATAAGTATAGCAATGGGGGAAATACGGGTTGTTGTTGTCTAAAGAAAAAGTGCCTATCAGCTGTCAATCAGCCACTGAAAAATATTCATGAAGAGCAAAATAATTCACCATCTGCCAAACCTTGTCAGCAACGTGCAGTTCAGGGAAAATGCCTGCAGTGATCTGGTAGCAGGGAAGGAGGCTTAATCTTTCAATTTACAGATTCATGTGTGAACTCTCAAAATTCACTAATCAGTTGATGGGGTGCAGATGTTTGACTTCTCTTTCAAACAGATCTGGCTGCATATATTTCCCAGTCAACATATGTTATTTAGACTTCCTCTCCACCATAAATAAGAGAGTGTAAAGAAGGCTTTGGTAAGACTCTATTAGGATTCAGTCCTAGTCTCAATTTAATGTCAAAGCTCCTGTTTGCTTTCACTAATGCCAGGATTTCATACTCAGTAGGATCAGGGCCTTATATCTATTAACTATCACAGTGTGAATTGTGATATGCAACTGTGCTATTGTGAACATGAGAAGATTTGCAAAGTCAATTACTCGAAGAAATCCAATGAATAATCTGAATCACAAATAGACTGGAAGAACTCCAGATCTATTTGTTGTCTCACCATGAACAGAAATAAAAGAATAACTTAATGGCTATTTCAACTTTCAATCAGATTTTCAGCTGGGGCATGGAAGTTCACCTAAGCCACGCAAGTGCTCATTAGTTACTGTTGAAAATACCCATAAACCTACTGCTGAGAATTTTGATTGTTTAACAAAATCCCCCATTTCAGCCATGACTAGAGATTTCCTTGCCAGGAACCGTGCTGCAAAGGGGAAATGGACCTGTCACTCTCATGTGCTGCCATCCTCAGTTACCAGCAGTGACTGGCAAGCCTAGTGAGAAAGCATCCCAACACTATCCCCAAGGTGCAGAGATCTCAATTAACTTCGCATGGGGAAATAAATCTGTGTCTGTCAAGTCAGCTCTGAGTGCAAGATCCTGAGTTTGTCTCTTCTCCTCTTGCTGACTCCCTGCATTTCTCCCCTGCCTTTGCAGAGCAGCCTCAGTGCCTGTCCTGCTGCAGCACCCGTGTGCCAGTGCAGATGACCACTCCCTGTGCCCCAGAGCAGGAGAGAGGTGTTCTACTTCAATAGCAGCACACATCTTCCCAAGAGATGTTCCCTCGTAGCAGCTGCAGCAAATCCCTCTCCATCAGAGCACCCAGATACTGTCAGGATGAGCCGTGACTCCACCCCTCACTGGAAAGCAAATGTCTTTTCCCTGTCTCCATTGCCTAACTCATCTAGGTTTCTGATAACCTGGCAGACATTCACATATTCGGTGTGGGCAACTCAATGGAACACTCCTATCCTTGGAAACATAAAACAAATAGTAACAGGAAAATCATGCCAAATGGAGAAAAGTAATTTGTGGGGTTTGCCATGTCTCGTGGAGACAGCCCTAGCAAAGGAGCTTTCCACACACAACGACAACATCCAGGACCATCTTCTTCTATGAGCCACTGTGGGGGAACAAAACCATCTGCTGTGACACCCTCTGACCTGCAGCAGAGCTAATTATAGGCCAAACTATGAAGTCCTTACCACCCTCATTAGGAAGCGGGCTATTAGTTTAGCTTGAGATAGGACTGAGGAAAAATATAAGGTCTAATTCTGTTTTTCTCACTCTTGCTGAAAAGCCAGCTGTTCCCCAGGAGAAACTGCAAATACCGTGCCAGCAGGAGCAGCACCCCACCAGAGACAGACCAGAACATCAATCCCTTAGCAGGAGGCTTTCAGGGTAAAACTAATCAGCTGGTATTCTCATCAATTCTGAATTCTCATGCCAGATTTGCCTCACAAAGGGGCTGATACAAGGCAGGTTAGAGCGAGTGCTCAGCCTGCATGGTGGGGAGAGTGAACAAAAAGCTGCCTCTCTTGACAGCAGCCTGCCAACCCCACAGAACTGGCCAAATTTTGGAGAAAAAAATGAAGGCCACGATTCACTGCCAGCCTCTACAATACTCTCAGCCTCTTCCAGTCATCAGAGGAAGGTTTTCAAACTTTATTTAGCTTGCTGAAAGCTACAAGAGATGACCATCGAGAATTCCAAAAGCTCCTCCTGCCAAGCAGGCAATGGAAGTTAAGAATCAAATCTGCTTACAATCTCATACAAATTCCACACCTTCTAACACTTACACACCTTTGAAGACCTTTGAAGCACAGCATCTGAAATTCTAGCTATTATACATACGTATTATTTTTATATTTTTAACTATATTTTTCTATTATAATTTATGTAGATATACAACCCTCATTAGGCCTGTTTGGCAAAGAGGGAACAATTCACTCTCTTTCACTGAAAGCTCATCATCCCAGGAGGGCTGGGGCAGACTTTGCCCTCATAGTTAGAAGGGAAATTGCTTCCTGATGATTACAATTGCTGTGCTGTGTAAAAATACACAGCATTGCTTAGTCCACAGATGGATGGAAGAAAGTGTTTGTTTTAAAATAGAAATAAGGTGTGAACATTTTTTATCGATTTACTCTCTTTTTAATGTGCTGTTTAGTGTTTGAAATCAGACTTGTTGGTACAAACAAAATAGATGATTCCACCAAATGACAGCAATAGTGGTGCCCCTTCCTGAGGATGTAAGATCCCAGCCAAGGGTCACTGAGATCACAGGACAACACGGAAAGTGCTTTTGATCCACGATCCAGTTTTAATTTACCCCATCTGCAAAGGTCTAAACACCATAATGTTTCAGGCTGTTAAGGGCACGAGGCTCTCCAGCTGGACAGATATCCTACTGTAATGGGAGCCCTCTCATATGAAAAAAAGTCACAGCAACAAGCTGGAAACTGAACTCTAAGAAGCAGCAGCTTGGACTGTGGATTTGCTTTCATTTAAAACACTAAAATGCTACAGCAGTTTTTGAAACTCAGAACCCTCTCAGGCTAAGTACAGAGAGCAGCTGCCCCTTTTGTTGTTATATACCTTGGTGCACACACCTTACTCTGTAGGGGACCTCAATGCCAGCATCTACAGGAAGTTAAAATTTGTGGTGTGCCTGTGATGCACAAGCTTCAGCTGTCCTCACAGCAGTCTTTCCAGGAGGAAGAAGTGACTTTCCATGCTCAGTGAAGACAAGTGGTACAGGGTGTTTATGCTCAGAAGCAGCAAAAGTATGTGTCACTTACAGTAATGCTGCTGGGAAAAAACAACAGGATACCATAGCCCTATTTTGCATGCTAATAGCTAAAGCTCAAAGCATTTTACAAAATTATTGTCAAAAAAGGAGTTGAATTATCAAGGAAAGATTTTCAAAATAAAGAGCAGGTATGTATAAGAACTGTTCCCTACTATCTTTGTAAATCACGGTGCCTCTTGAATGTTTTGTGGTATTTCATGTGATTTGAATGCTTTTAATTTTATTTCCTTATTTGAGGTGCAAATATTATTTTTATTATAAGATTATTTATTATTATTATTATTTGTAAATAGATGTGTTGGGAAAAAAGCAAAGTGTTTGAATGACTTAGAGACTTAATTTGATTCAAAATATAAGCTCCTAGATGCTATGGTTTGAATGTGTGATTTAAAATGTTAGTTAAACACCAAAAGTTATAGAATAAGCAAGTGATGTGCCTAGCTCTGCAAAAACATGCGATCTCAGTGTACTAAGGACTTTTAAACACATCTGAGTGAAAAAACAATTAAAATGGAAAATAAAAAGTGTTTCTCCCCAGAAAATTGCACCATTACCAGTACATTACTTAGTGTTATTAAACAAGATTCTAGCAAATACTGATCCACCCACTGCAAGATGAGAAGTGGTACTCAATAGCACGTGCTATTGCATTTATTATTATGCAAATGCACAATAATATTATCTCCTGTAGTTGTGAATGGACTTTTCAAACCACCATTTTGCTTTTTCTTGCAAATCAATTTTATTACACAATGTATCTAAACTGCTTTCTTGCTTGATAAAGTTGAAAACAATCTTTAATACTACGCACATAATATTTGTTCACTTTCAATTTTTTTTTCAAGTGAGGTGAATTTAAGCTTTTTTATTATTATTATTTTAAATTTTTTACCACAGACAGTAAACTGCAAATCACTTTTTTTGTATAGTTTTACTGCAGACTTAGCACCTCAAGGTTTCTAAGCCCTCCTATTCTAAACACAGCAGTTGTATGGTGTAAAATGCCAAGATCCTTTGGCTAACAAGGAAGGCCACTCAGTGGCTATTATTACCACCTCACCTTTCTAATATCTTGCTAAAAGCTACTTAGCTGTTTCAAAGAATACATATTGCCCTTGTGGTGACAAAGACACACACAAACATAGAGCACCCTAAGAAAACTGCAGCAGCTGAGAAGCTATTGACTGGTGCTAAGTACATACATTTGAAGCACATACCGAGGTCAGTGGGGCTTTTACAAGAGCTGTCTGTGCAGTCTCACAGATGGATCTTTATATCAGCACAGAGGCTGCGATCAGACAAAGTGGCCAATTTGCCTAGGGGTAAGAGTTTAAATGTGCCTTGATGTGTTTAAAAAAACTCCCCGAGCTCCAGCATCAGTAGAGGCAGTGACAGGCAATAATAAAGGTCTCATTAAGACTCAGCGGAACCAAATACAAATTCCCCTTGTTGCTGGTCTGCCGAACTTCAAACAGTCAGTCAGTTGCTTGAGGAGAGCCCTGGGAAGAGGTGCGAACCAGGGCCAGCAAGGGTCACAGCTGGACCTGTGTTTCACCACAAGAAAATAAAGGCTTCCTTATGTGTGGAAAAGGTCTGCACTTACACTCAGCTCAGGCCTGTAAAGAGCTCTAGGATAAATAGGTCTTTGAGCCAAAAAGATGATGTCCTAGTGCAGCACAGTGTAATAGTACCTGATACTTAATCTCACAGAGGTTCCTTGGTTTACAAGCCATTAACTATGGGATATTTCTTCAGCTATCAGATTTCTGCTTGTGTTTTGGTCAAGCTCTCATGCACAAGGCTTCTATGTCCAGGCTCTTGCAAGCTCCCTTATTTTATGACACATGCTCAGACTTGGCTGCTTTACCTAAATGTTCAGACTGTTAGTTTAATACCCTGAAGGGTCAATTAAATATAAATTCAGCAATATCATTCATTTAAATAAAGAAAGAAAAAAAAGAAAGAACGCTAAAGAGCCATTAGAGTATAAATGCCTGAAAATGCGTATATATATATATATATATAAATAACTGCTGGAATTAAAGGCTGCTGGATGTCTTCCAGAAAGCTTTTGCAAAAAGGAAAAGCTAGATTGATCTCCTGCTAGCATGAAATGCTCTTGTATATTTTGAACTGGTTTACGCTCTTTATTGCATTTTTCCTCCTTGTCTGAGCAAATGTCACAGTGAAAAGAAGGATGTTGTCAAGAACTCTCAGGTTTAACTCACAGGACATAATTCAGCCAGAGAAAGGGCCATCAGTGGCATGCACTCTCTTCTTTCCCCTGTGTTGTTCTGAAGAACCAACTCTATCCAAACCTAAAGCAAACTAATGTTTTTTCTATAAGCACCAGCTGCCTCTACACTTTCCTCCTCTTTTATTTCTTTAGGACTTGTAGAAGGTTTCAAATAAATAAGCATGTCTTTCCAAAGCACTTGAAATGGTACTGACAGCTTCTGTCGCAGCTGCTACATTGACTTGTGGGAAATGTACAGTGGCTGAAAGTCACTGATTTTCATTGCTACCATTTTCTGCACTGACTCAGCCATAGAAAAAACCTTTATTCCATGTCTAGGAGGTCATACAGATACTGAAGTGAAACCCTCATCACGTAATAGAGGAAAATGAAAAGTCATCAGGAATACGTGCTGGTTTATATTTGAGAGACTCACCTATGCCAGTATCTGGATTGGAACCAGCAATGCTGGGGTTGGAAAAGTTGTTATCTTTGTCCTCAGCCTATTATCTGTGTCCTCAGCTGCTGAGGTCTTGACAATCTATTACGTGTATGTCATCTGTAGTTCTCTTTGTAATGAAGTCCTTCTGAGTTAGAAATAGTTCAGTGTCCTGAATAAGAAGTTTGATAATTCACAAGGAAGACCTAGTCAAGACATTGCTATTTTAAGACAGTTTCATCCTCCACTTATCATGCTTAGAAAATAATCACACTTCTGATGACTTTTTTATATTTTACCTCAGTGGTGTTCTCAGCTTGTAACACGCATGAAAGGAAGAGAAAAAAAGCTGGGGGAAAAAAAATGTGGTGGCCTATTCTGGTAGAGACAGACAGCTTGCTTGGCCATAGTAAAAAATAACAGCTGCATTCTTCTCTGTGATCCACAAAGGATCCCATAGGATCATGAAAAGTGGCTACAACAGGTTGAGGGAAATTTAATCTTGCTGGCACTGTGCACTCCCTGCTATGACCCATGGCCTTTCATCTGTTCCCTCCCCACGTGACTCCCTCCCTATTTCTGAGATTTACTGTTCCAGTCACCAAGAATATTTCAGCTTCAAGTCACAGTGTTGCTGAGGGAGAAGGTCATGAATTCATAACTATCAAAACAACCCTTGCTCCAGCTAGTCTTGTTCAAAGCTGTTATCTCCAGTGTATTGATTCAGAGCAGCCTTTTGGAAAAAAAAGACCATGACAGGTATGAATTCTTTTATTAGATTCTCTGAACTCAGATGACATCCTGCCTGCTGAACCAGTTCAATCCCTGAAAGTGCCAAAAAGCAGATCAGAAACCTCCACAGACTGGTGAACTTGGAATGTCTCTTCTCTATTCTGTTGGTGTTTCCAGCCTACAACAGGCACACCCACATGGTAGAATTTCTTTACTCTCTTCTTTCCATCTGTGATGCAGTATAAAATAAACACAAGATCAACTCTTGTAGCCTCCATTCAGCCTGTGCAGATTCTTTTGAGTTCCATGAGATTTGCAGGAATGTTTGTCTCCAGCTCTGAGCATTACAGTAACGAGTTAGCAACTTCTCAGCTCTACCTGCACCTGAAGGCATTTCTAACTACAAGAATAGTATTATAGGTTGGCTGTGTGGGAGTCATGTTCTTTCCATCTTTCCATCTTTCTAGGGACTTTTCCCTGCTGTCCTTCTGCAAAATAAGTCTTGGAAAGACTTAACTGGACAGAAAACTTACTTTTTACTCAGTGTATCCTTTGAGCAGGGATAATTACGCATGGAGTCAGCCAGCTTCCATCAGTAAAGGCTCAGCAGACACTTTTATCCCTGCTTTACATGAAAACATTTTTCAAGGAAATGCTTGAGGAACTGACTCAGAGCCAAAGTTAAATCTTAATGGGAAGCACTGAGCTTTATCCTGAGCAAAGAAGGAAGGCCTGTAAAGGCAGGATGATTTAAGGTCCCTCTTTCCACAGGAGCCTTGGTACACCTGCCCTCCTGTACACAAACAATCATGCCACACCATGTGTGTGGGTCTAGGGAAAATGACCTGAAAGAGTCTGGATGATGTGGATGACTTGATAACAACTTGAAGCCATGACTCAGATTAGCAGCCCTGAGTTTTATAGGCATTGAGTGGTCAGTTCAGCCAAGCAGTTACAGTTTGTGAGTCTTCAGCGTAGCCAGTTAATTGACATCACAAAATTGGCATTAAAGGAATTATACTGTATTTGCCTAAATTAGTCATATGATAGAGCAGCTCATCACCAAACACACAGTATTTAAACACTAGGATTTTTTTTCTTGTTTTAATAAAACTGCTACATGAATACATGGATCAATGTGTCACACTGGATTAAATCGACATCAGCCATTTGCTATGGGCTTTCTACCTCTCTACCTATTTTATTTTCAATCTCAATGCAAATATTGCTTCTTCCATTCCCCCCCACCTCCACCAAAGTCCACCCACCTTATCCCTTCATTCTTTCAATTGCTCTGCATCTCTTTCTTCCCTTCATGCCTAAGTCGTAATTTTTCCCTTCTTTGGTCTGTTGTTCATGGTCATTCCAGGCCTAGCAATATCACTGTGAAGTGTCAAAGCTTTGAAAATAATTGTTCCAAAGGTCTACATGACTCTCAACCACAAAAATCTCAGCTGAGCAACATGAGTCCTTATATATGAACATCAGTAAGATGTGCACACTTCATCACCACTTGCCTTTTCTGACCTTTGAAATTGGCCAGAACACGCTCATGTTCCAGCACACAAAAACCCACATAATAATTACTTATTCCCTGCTAATAAAATGCTTGGCATGCATCACCCACATCTTTCTGAAACTATATCAAGGCTTGGGCTTTTACTTATCTACACATTTGGGGTTTATTTTAGCAATTAGACCTGTAATCAAAATATTTCTACTAGTCAAGCTCTGAGATGTGAGTCAAGTCTCAGGGTTGGGAAATGCAGTGGCTGGAAATTCTCTTAAGACTGGCTTTTATGGATTCGAGATATTGATGTGGTGAATGTCTGATGAACAGAAAAGCTGGTCTCAAATGCAGATACCACTTGTCCACTCCTCTTGATGTGTGTGTGAGTGTGAGTGTGTGCATACATATATGTACATATACTTTTTATACACATGGGTATAGTTATTTCATTAAAATAGCTTTCCGGGGTTCTGATCAGAATTTCTAATAACATTAACAATGACACAGAAAATGGTTTTGTATGGGCAGTTGCAGGAAAAGGGACCAGCAGTTGTCAACATTTCTGTGAAAAATTTAAAGTTTGAACTCCATGTAGCACTTGTACTTTTACTTTTATTTGGCTTCAGTAAGAGTGGTCTAGGGCAAGTATATTATAGCATGCATAAAAGTGACATTGAAGAGATATTAGTCACTAAAACCTGCAGTCAGAAAAATGTAAAGTCTGGCTCAGATCCCAAGAGACTTGCAAAAAGTCAAACATCTGCAAATCTAGTTCAAAGTCTGACTTATTCTAAGCTGATTCCATATTAAATACCTTCCTTTTTGAAGGTTTTACCCAGAAACTTATGAAAGATTTTGGCTTTGAATTCTAAACCTAGTTGAGGACAGGTGTCAAAACATCCTCCTGCAAGAAGCATTGCAGCACGCATGCCTGGAGGTGGCAATCACACCAGGAGCCCAAAAGATCCAGCTTGAGCTTCCTAGAAAGAGCTAGTGATGAGAGAAATCAATGCTCAATATTAGTACTCCACTCTGACTTTTTCATTTTAAAGGAAAAAGGGGAGGCAACGTATCAATTTAGAGCAATTTGGAGCATATAAATCTATGACCCTAAATAATAAAGCTGTGCATTTCATCCAGTGTGGCAAAGTCTGAACAATTCAGAGCAAGTCCTGAGGACAGGTGAGGCTTAAAACATATAATTTTCACACCAGCTGGGAGAGGGGGTGTACGTCTTTTGTTCAACAACTATCTAGCACTGTTGAAACCATTTGACAAAAATCATTCAGTAGTGGTCAGTAAGTTCAGTAGAGGAAAATAAATCAAAACTAACAACTCTGGGCAAATAAATTCCCCAGCTCACTGGTTTGCTCAGGCTTTGAAATATTGTTTTCTCTGGGGCATTCACCCTAACCACTGGTTTTCCAGACTTCTCTGACCACATGGGCAAAGGAGAGCAATTACATGGTCACGGTTGCCTGCTGCTGCAGGAGATCAGACCTGTAACAACACAAGGCCTGTCACAGTGACAAGCAAGCCTGGAATGAATGTGTCTGAGCAGGGAATGTGGTAGTGCCCTGAAGCACTTTCCCAGGTGGACTAACATCTACATCTATAAATAATGAAACAGGGCAATTATTCAAAGCAGGACTTTAAAAAAAAAAAAAAAAATCCAGCACATTAACATAATTCATGAAGCACTCTGGACCATTAGGATTATGAAATTACTAACTTATGGGTGATAAACTGCCTTAGTAGGATCTCATTGTACCTGAAAGGCAGAAGAACAACTTTGTTCACACCCAGGCTTAACAGTAAACTGCCACAGCTGAAACTCAGCAACCAAAAGGTAGATCTTGGAGAAATCTGTCATGAACCCCACCTCCTCTTAAACTACAAACCAAATTCACATGGTGTTTATGTGATCTCTAGCAGAGAAATCAAAATACATTTCCTTCTAAGAGGTGTGCTAGAGAATGTAAAACAGCAACAGCATTTCAAGGGGAAAAGTGTAATTGCTGGTGTCACATCATGGCTTAGCTCCAGAGAGCAGCTAAATATCACACAGCTGCTTATTCATTCCCCACCCTGTCCCCGGTGTGGATGAGAATCAGGGAA